>OY998139.1:436758-622798 GCA_963921915.1 Hyposoter dolosus
AAACCCAAACAACCCAAACAAACCCAAACAAACCCAACAAACCCAAACAAACCCAAACAAACCCAAACAAACCCAAACAAACCCAAACAAACCCAAACAAACCCAAACAAACCCAACAAACCCAAACAAACCCAAACAAACCCAAACAAACCCAAACAAACCCAAACAACCCAAACAAACCCAAACAACCCCAACAAACCCAAACAAACCCAAACAACCCAAACAAACCCAAACAAACCCAAACAAACCCAAACAAACCCAAACAAACCCAAACAAACCCAAACAAACCCAACAAACCCAAACAAACCCAAACAAACCCAAACAAACCCAACAAACCCAAACAAACCCAAACAAACCCAAACAAACCCAAACAACCCCAACAAACCCAAACAAACCCAAACAAACCCAAACAACCCAAACAAACCCAAACAAACCCAAACAACCCAAACAAACCCAAACAAACCCAACAAACCCAAACAACCCAAACAAACCCAAACAAACCCAAACAAACCCAAACAAACCCAAACAAACCAAACAAACCCAAACAAACCCAAACAAACCCAAACAAACCCAAACAAACCCAAACAAACCCAAACAAACCCAAACAAACCCAAACAAACCCAAACAAACCCAAACAAACCCAAACAAACCCAAACAAACCCAAACAAACCCAAACAAACCCAAACAAACCCAAACAAACCCAAACAAACCCAAACAAACCCAAACAAACCCAAACAAACCCAAACAAACCCAAACAAACCCAAACAAACCCAAACAAACCCAAACAAACCCAAACAAACCCAAACAAACCCAAACAAACCCAAACAAACCCAAACAAACCCAAACAAACCCAAACAAACCCAAACAAACCCAAACAAACCCAAACAAACCCAAACAAACCCAAACAAACCCAAACAAACCCAAACAAACCCAAACAAACCCAAACAAACCCAAACAAACCCAAACAAACCCAAACAAACCCAAACAAACCCAAACAAACCCAAACAAACCCAAACAAACCCAAACAAACCCAAACAAACCCAAACAAACCCAAACAAACCCAAACAAACCCAAACAAACCCAAACAAACCCAAACAAACCCAAACAAACCCAAACAAACCCAAACAAACCCAAACAAACCCAAACAAACCCAAACAAACCCAAACAAACCCAAACAAACCCAAACAAACCCAAACAAACCCAAACAAACCCAAACAAACCCAAACAAACCCAAACAAACCCAAACAAACCCAAACAAACCCAAACAAACCCAAACAAACCCAAACAAACCCAAACAAACCCAAACAAACCCAAACAAACCCAAACAAACCCAAACAAACCCAAACAAACCCAAACAAACCCAAACAAACCCAAACAAACCCAAACAAACCCAAACAAACCCAAACAAACCCAAACAAACCCAAACAAACCCAAACAAACCCAAACAAACCCAAACAAACCCAAACAAACCCAAACAAACCCAAACAAACCCAAACAAACCCAAACAAACCCAAACAAACCCAAACAAACCCAAACAAACCCAAACAAACCCAAACAAACCCAAACAAACCCAAACAAACCCAAACAAACCCAAACAAACCCAAACAAACCCAAACAAACCCAAACAAACCCAAACAAACCCAAACAAACCCAAACAAACCCAAACAAACCCAAACAAACCCAAACAAACCCAAACAAACCCAAACAAACCCAAACAAACCCAAACAAACCCAAACAAACCCAAACAAACCCAAACAAACCCAAACAAACCCAAACAAACCCAAACAAACCCAAACAAACCCAAACAAACCCAAACAAACCCAAACAAACCCAAACAAACCCAAACAAACCCAAACAAACCCAAACAAACCCAAACAAACCCAAACAAACCCAAACAAACCCAAACAAACCCAAACAAACCCAAACAAACCCAAACAAACCCAAACAAACCCAAACAAACCCAAACAAACCCAAACAAACCCAAACAAACCCAAACAAACCCAAACAAACCCAAACAAACCCAAACAAACCCAAACAAACCCAAACAAACCCAAACAAACCCAAACAAACCCAAACAAACCCAAACAAACCCAAACAAACCCAAACAAACCCAAACAAACCCAAACAAACCCAAACAAACCCAAACAAACCCAAACAAACCCAAACAAACCCAAACAAACCCAAACAAACCCAAACAAACCCAAACAAACCCAAACAAACCCAAACAAACCCAAACAAACCCAAACAAACCCAAACAAACCCAAACAAACCCAAACAAACCCAAACAAACCCAAACAAACCCAAACAAACCCAAACAAACCCAAACAAACCCAAACAAACCCAAACAAACCCAAACAAACCCAAACAAACCCAAACAAACCCAAACAAACCCAAACAAACCCAAACAAACCCAAACAAACCCAAACAAACCCAAACAAACCCAAACAAACCCAAACAAACCCAAACAAACCCAAACAAACCCAAACAAACCCAAACAAACCCAAACAAACCCAAACAAACCCAAACAAACCCAAACAAACCCAAACAAACCCAAACAAACCCAAACAAACCCAAACAAACCCAAACAAACCCAAACAAACCCAAACAAACCCAAACAAACCCAAACAAACCCAAACAAACCCAAACAAACCCAAACAAACCCAAACAAACCCAAACAAACCCAAACAAACCCAAACAAACCCAAACAAACCCAAACAAACCCAAACAAACCCAAACAAACCCAAACAAACCCAAACAAACCCAAACAAACCCAAACAAACCCAAACAAACCCAAACAAACCCAAACAAACCCAAACAAACCCAAACAAACCCAAACAAACCCAAACAAACCCAAACAAACCCAAACAAACCCAAACAAACCCAAACAAACCCAAACAAACCCAAACAAACCCAAACAAACCCAAACAAACCCAAACAAACCCAAACAAACCCAAACAAACCCAAACAAACCCAAACAAACCCAAACAAACCCAAACAAACCCAAACAAACCCAAACAAACCCAAACAAACCCAAACAAACCCAAACAAACCCAAACAAACCCAAACAAACCCAAACAAACCCAAACAAACCCAAACAAACCCAAACAAACCCAAACAAACCCAAACAAACCCAAACAAACCCAAACAAACCCAAACAAACCCAAACAAACCCAAACAAACCCAAACAAACCCAAACAAACCCAAACAAACCCAAACAAACCCAAACCCAAACAAACCCAAACAAACCCAAACAAACCCAAACAAACCCAAACAAACCCAAACAAACCCAAACAAACCCAAACAAACCCAAACAAACCCAAACAAACCCAAACAAACCCAAACAAACCCAAACAAACCCAAACAAACCCAAACAAACCCAAACAAACCCAAACAAACCCAAACAAACCCAAACAAACCCAAACAAACCCAAACAAACCCAAACAAACCCAAACAAACCCAAACAAACCCAAACAAACCCAAACAAACCCAAACAAACCCAAACAAACCCAAACAAACCCAAACAAACCCAAACAAACCCAAACAAACCCAAACAAACCCAAACAAACCCAAACAAACCCAAACCCAAACAAACCCAAACAAACCCAAACAAACCCAAACAAACCCAAACAAACCCAAACAAACCCAAACAAACCCAAACAAACCCAAACAAACCCAAACAAACCCAAACAAACCCAAACAAACCCAAACCCAAACAAACCCAAACAAACCCAAACAAACCCAAACAAACCCAAACAAACCCAAACAAACCCAAACAAACCCAAACAAACCCAAACAAACCCAAACAAACCCAAACAAACCCAAACAAACCCAAACAAACCCAAACAAACCCAAACAAACCCAAACAAACCCAAACAAACCCAAACAAACCCAAACAAACCCAAACAAACCCAAACAAACCCAAACAAACCCAAACAAACCCAAACAAACCCAAACAAACCCAAACAAACCCAAACAAACCCAAACAAACCCAAACAAACCCAAACAAACCCAAACAAACCCAAACAAACCCAAACAAACCCAAACAAACCCAAACAAACCCAAACAAACCCAAACAAACCCAAACAAACCCAAACAAACCCAAACAAACCCAAACAAACCCAAACAAACCCAAACAAACCCAAACAAACCCAAACAAACAAACCCAAACAAACCCAAACAAACCCAAACAAACCCAAACAAACCCAAACAAACCCAAACAAACCCAAACAAACCCAAACAAACCCAAACAAACCCAAACAAACCCAAACAAACCCAAACAAACCCAAACAAACCCAAACAAACCCAAACAAACCCAAACAAACCCAAACAAACCCAAACAAACCCAAACAAACCCAAACAAACCCAAACAAACCCAAACAAACCCAAACAAACCCAAACAAACCCAAACAAACCCAAACAAACCCAAACAAACCCAAACAAACCCAAACAAACCCAAACAAACCCAAACAAACCCAAACAAACCCAAACAAACCCAAACAAACCCAAACAAACCCAAACAAACCCAAACAAACCCAAACAAACCCAAACAAACCCAAACAAACCCAAACAAACCCAAACAAACCCAAACAAACCCAAACAAACCCAAACAAACCCAAACAAACCCAAACAAACCCAAACAAACCCAAACAAACCCAAACAAACCCAAACCCAAACAAACCCAAACAAACCCAAACAAACCCAAACAAACCCAAACAAACCCAAACAAACCCAAACAAACCCAAACAAACCCAAACAAACCCAAACAAACAAACCCAAACAAACCCAAACAAACCCAAACAAACCCAAACAAACCCAAACAAACCCAAACAAACCCAAACAAACCCAAACAAACCCAAACAAACCCAAACAAACCCAAACAAACCCAAACAAACCCAAACAAACCCAAACAAACACAAACCCAAACAAACCCAAATCCAATGCGGACTGGACGATCGTCGTCTACAATCGCCTCGACAATCGCATGGAACTCGTAAGCCCGGATGGAAGTCTCGTCCGACATAATTTACTGTTTAACCGACTAAACGCGCCTCTTTGAAAATATAGCCCGAGCAAGCCAGTGGACGGAAAATTGGCCACCCTAGATCAACGCTGTTTATCGGCAAAATTTTCACTTTTATTTACTCGCGTTCCCGTATCCCACTTCTGATTTGTGAGGATGGTCGAGCTATTTGATTGAGTAGTCAGGTTATTAATAAAATAATGCGGTTCAAATTTATTCAATAACGCAAATACATGTATCTCGCACGACTCGTATTTTTTATCTAAACCCGATGCTGTTATTCTACTCTCTTCTCTTGTTTCTCGCTCGTCATGGTAACCCAAAATGAAAGTTCACATCAAGATGGTAAGAATCATTTCAATTGCCAACCAGTTGTCGTGCACACATCAACAGGACTGCAGACACACAACAGTTACAATTTGATTTTTTCTGGAATGACGAATTTGCATAAAAAGTTATGGGCCGGACAAGTTATCTGTGCGCATACGCTCCACGTACGGTGGTGACCGTTTAACACATCGTTACCCATCAAGCAGTATTGGGGGACTCAAGTTAAAACCTGTGGTACAATGTATAAACACCAAAAAGATTTTAAATGTTCCCGTGAACGTGTGAGGCGTCTGCCGTTAAGGTGATGGAGCAGTTCGCTTCGAAATTTCGAATGGACAATTCGGTCACACCGTGCACCCGATTACGATAAAAATTGAATCGTGTACACAGTGGCATGGCAAAAAGTCGCTGACAGAGTGATTTCTTGAAATTCCGATTTTTTTCTGTTAACATCGGAGTCTTTTTGGAATTACTCCGAAAATAATGCGAATATCAAAATTTTGGCCTGTCAGCGTACGCGCAATATTGAAACGAATGTTTCGAGCCCTGTTGCATCAAAATCGATGCAGAATTGGCGACAAATACCGTTTTCGAAAATTTTTCCGAAAAAGGTATCGACATATTACCGACTTCGTTGAATTGTAGTTTATTCAAATTCCGCCTGGTGGCGCGAGCGTCAATTTCTTTTTGTAAACACTCGCCTCAGTTCGATTTCTCTTCGACCCTCGGAGACTTCGTAAAATGATTTTGGGGCCATAAAATATGGAAAAAATGCGTTGGGTCAAATTGACCCAAGATGCACTAGCGTGATAACGAATCCGAGCTGACTGCAGACAACTTCAGATTCCTGCTGGAACGAGCGACGACCAACCGGGAGTCGGTTCTTATCGAAGCTCTGGAGAAGTCAGATTTAGTCTGACTGATTTAGTTCTTACGTCCACACTTCGAAGCATATGTTCTCTTCGTGTACAGTCGTAATGGACTCGAGAACTATAACAATAAATAAAGAAAGAGCCAAAAAAGCAAGTAAATCTGAGAATAAATGAAACAAAAGGGAAATCTATTTTGCCGATCCAGTCGCTTGTGTCTTATCGGTTTCGAGGTGTGTACTTGGCATATTCTTCCGTTATTATCTTCCGACTGATTTCAATGAGAGCAGCTGATAACGTTTGAGACGATTCGGTCAAAAAGGTCAGGTGAAATAACTTGTGGGAAGAATTTTTCTTCCGCTTTTGTTGGCGAACAAATATTCACATTGAAAAACATTTCTAGACAATTTATTGTTTCATTTGAATAAATATATGTATTTACAACATTTTCAATCAATAAATAATTATCAAGACAGTGGGATCTACATATTCATGTATCAAAGGTCAAATACTTTTTTGTTCCTAGCCAATCATTTTATTACCATAAAAGTCACTTTATCAATTTATTGCACCCAAAATGATTATGATAATTCGGGTACTAAAACGCTTCCTATAGTCCTCCAACTCAATGATTCCAAGAAAATTTCTAATCTGAAAATCATTGTTCAAATGATCTTTAGATTAAAAAATGTAGTAAAAAAGCAAATGAGAGTTGGTTATTCCCACGATGAGGCACTAATAGGGGCAGCACTCCTTCCCCTCCCTCTCATAATTCTAGGAAAATTTGTACAAAATATTGATGCCTTAGAACCGTCATTACTCTACGTAATTATGAAGGCACATTTTCGGTTTATTCTTGGCAAAGTGACGTTGGTTTCGCTGCTGGTCAACGCCAAGGCTTGCGAACTGCGCCAGCGCTCGTGCTTCTCTTGATACCCTGATCTGTAAAAGAAATTGAGTCGTTTTTGAAAAGTTGGTGTCATTTAATTGAGACTCGGTGTGCTTTAGGAATGAAAAATGATGGCGTACTTATGAAACTCGGTGAAGGCTTCTCCCGAGTGTTGAATATCCATGTCTGACATCTGCTTCGTGCCGTCGTCGATCGATTACTTATTGCTTTCTCGAAATCCTCCATTCTGTAATCAATTGTGGATTGTAAATGATAATTTCTCGGAGGCGCCATGCAAAGTGTTTTCTTGATCGAACACCGGTTATGTGCTTGATGGAAAAAAAATTCGAAAGCTAAGTTGGAATAATTGGCAGAAACTTGTATCCGAATACTCGAAACTCCCGTAGAATGTTCGAGACTTCGTGATTTTAACAAAGTTAGTGAAAACGAGCCACCGTTTGGGAGAAACCGCGAAAAACAGGGAGAAATGGTACGAATAAAAAATTAGCAGCACGCACGTAAAACTATTTACGGTTTTTTTCTATTTAGACGAGAAATTAATCCTTGCAGCAGCGCTCGAGCTCGTTCAAGATATTGCAATAGATCTTCGAGTTGTTTTTCGATGCCCGTGACGTGAATATTTTTGTGGTCAATCTCCGGAATCGCTGCCGAAACTCTTGAAAACCCGGCGCGAGAATAAATAAAATAGTGTGCATGCTTTCTTGTGATGTTAATGAGGATGACAAATAATTGTCATGCAAACTAAACACCATAGTTATTCCGAGTCATACTCTAAGCTTTTTTCTCGAGAGTGTACGTTGAGTCGCGAAGGAGTAACAGCATCTTGCGGAATTGGGTCGTTCCTGACGAGCTCCCTCGACCTCACGATCTTGCTTGATTATTTCCATTTTTTTGGCAGGCTCCTGGACAAAAAGCTCGACGATATTGATCGAGGCGGCGTCACACTTGAAAAAACATTTGGTTCGAATGAATGAAATTTTAGACAATGCATGGCGTTTGGATTATTTTTGGATCAAGGCAGACTCACTCGCGACTAATCGCTGATGAAAATTCAATTCCGGAAGAGCGAGAGGCGCGTCGATGTGCAATCTCAGCACACAACGGAGAGCCTCTCCGCAGGTCGTTTTGAGGGCCAATACTCTATCGGTCTGCATTATTCTCCGCACCAAATAGCCGCGGGCATAAGCGTTTATGGTGGTGGTCGCTTTGATCTGAAAAATAATAAATTTTTCCATTAACCATAAAGAGCAATTTTCATAAGTTTTGTTTTCTCTATAGGCTCACGTGTTTTTCCTCGTACGTCGGCCGCTTATTGGCAACGGGTAGGTGGCTGGTTTTGCTCTCGAGCGGAAACAGTTATCGACTGATGGCATAATATTTCCGTTAGCTGTTAACGGATTCTGAACACTGGCGGTTAATCGGTGGACTCGAGGGTGAATCGGTGATGAATCTTCCATCTGTCGAACGGATCATGTCCTCGGCCGGATAAATACCGTCCAAAGGACATTTAGCGCCTTCGGGTTGTTTCGGCGACGCTGATGCCAGGCTTCACGCCGGGGAATCGACGTCTGTCAGACGAGTCATTACTTTATCCGCAAACCCGGTCAAGCTTATGCCCGGAAAAGTCTGCTCGATTTGTGCGAGCAGTAAACATTGTTGTTTCTCGAATTCCTTTTGCATATTGTATTGTTCTCGCTGCTGCCGAGCAACGAGTTGAGTTATTTGGCGTTCATGAGTATTTTGGATCTCTTTGAAAACGTCTATGAGTTTTTCCGAGCTAATAGCCGACAAGAGTTTTTGCGTGGAGCCTCGTAAAGCTTGACTGCTGCTCTTAGTCGCTAAACTCGAGGAATTGGTGCTGTTTTAACTTTTGTCAAACGATCGAGATACAGTCATTTGCTTGTGTGGTGTGGTCGATCGCTTGGTCGCCCGAGCAGCGAGGGAACTGCTTCCGAGATTACCGACAGAGCCACCGAACTTCTTTCCACAACTCGGGATCGAAGCACTCCTTGCGTATTTCCAGCTCGAAGAAGTTATCGCCTTGCGGCTCGATTCTTTTTCTTTCACCGAATGTCCGTTGGTCATTGCGATCGTTGTTGATTTTGTATTTTTTATCACGCTCTCCCGGTACAGCATCGAATGAATGCAATCAGCGGATTTGGCGATTTCTCGAGCTCCGTCAAAATATCTGCCTCCTGCTGTCCCCGTCGATCTCGTTCCACTCGTTCTACTTTGCAGCGGACCCGAAGTGCTGTTTCTACGTACGCGACCGCTTCGAAAACCTCCCGACACCTTCGTATCTGTAACCATAATCGAATCTCCCGTTTTGTGCAACTCCCACTCGCTTTTCGCCTCGTTGATGTTCCACTTTTTGCGCCTGGACGAATTTACGTTCCTCTGTCGCGAAGACGGAGTGTAATCGTCGAACAATTCTATTCTCGGAGGTTCTTTCCGTCGGTGGACCCATGACGGAAACTCCCTCTGACGTTTTGTCACGTAGGAAATTGTCTCGGTTTATTTCTTCAACTTTTTCCTGAAGATTCTCGATCTTCTGTTGCAGGAAAAACGTCCTGTCGGTTTTGGACTCGTCCCTCGTGCTATTCTGAGCAACTCCTTCCAGTTTGTTCTCTCAAGGCGCACGCTCCTCCGAATCTTCCAGCAGTGCTTGCACAGCCAGAAGTGCGTGAAAATTCTAGAAGTCGATTGAAATTATGAAAATTGAAAGAAAAGCGTTTATATGAGAAAAAATAATCTGACCGTAGATCGGTACAAATAATAAATATTCAATTATAGAAAAAGCGATATCTCCAGCTTGCGTGCATCTAGATTCTTCGTTGCATTTGCGCACAGCGTGTTTTGCCATGACAAGTCTGTCTCTTCCCGGCTGTAAAGAACATAAGTGCATACCTTTCTCTTCTTGCAAAAGGGACCATTGTTGATCCAACTCGTGACAATGTTGACCCAACTGATCCTTCAGGTCCACCGGGCTCTGCAACTTTGCCAATAGCCACTGCTGCGCTCCGTCAACTCCATTCGTTCCATCCAGATTCGGGCTTCCGCCCAAACTCAATTTCAGCCTGCGCATGCTGTCCTCCAGTTCTTGTACGCTTTGCATTGGCCCGCGTTGGACAGATTCTTCCACGTTCGTGATCGAGGTTATTTAGAGCATGTTTACTGTCGCAATTCATGGCGCAACCCAAAACAAGCTGCAACAAACGACGCAGCTCGTCGCTGTCGTAGTTTGCACTGATCTTGGCTGCATCCGGTTCGGCATAACCGGACCAAGGTTGGATGAAACATTCTACATAATATTTCATTACGGCCTGGCATGATTTTGGAACGCCAGGCTACGGTGAACCACTCCGGAGCAATTTGGGCCAGAGCCTCTGCGATGGCCGCACCATCACTTGTATCTTCCATCCTCCCCCGCGGTGCACCGCCTTGTCGGGGCGGGGGGGCTTGCGTGTCACGAGGACCCTTGGAGCTGTGCCGGCGGGGGTCTCGGCCCCTGGCAGGTTTAACCATGCCGGATTGGTCCAAGGTGAGTGGCCAGACTAAGCGTGCACCAACCCCTTGGATTCGCGCGCGAACTCCGCGACGCCCCACGACCGCCCCCCTTCAGTGCCTCTGGCGAATGGGCGAGGGTACAGCGAAAAACCGGGAGGCTCCCTCGGATGGGGAGTATGGCACGCCCGGGGCCGCGCGGTAGTACTGGGGCCCGACTCGGGAGTAGCTACCTGGGTGGGCTGCCTCACAGCAACGCGTGTAAAAAGCCCGTGTCGCCCCTGCAGGACCTGGTGGCTCCAGGATGAGGGCCTGTGGGGGGGCCGGGTGTTGTCTTCGCCGAGGCCACGTCACAGCAAGCCGGGGGTGCGTACGGAGTGGGGCGGTCGGTGGGCGGGTCGGGGTGGTTGGGCGGGTTCAGGGGCGGGGGGCTCGGGGCGGCGCCTTTGGTCTGGCTGGTTCCAGCCGAGGATGGCGCCCCTGGTACGGGGGGGAAAGGGTATTGTTTGGGAGAAAGAGCTGGGGACCCTCAGTAAAAGCCCCACTTTATGAGATATGTCCGATCAAAATAAAGTTTCAAAGGTGTCGCAGGACAAAGAGCTTCCCTCAGCTCACACATCGCAGGTGGTGGAGACCGGTGCCAAGGGTGGCAGTACGGCTCCCGATGATGCTGCCGATGCAGCGACGATGATGATAATAGAGAAGACCGTGATGGCCCCTCCGGCTTCACCGGGCGTGAAGAGGAGGGCACCGGGTTCAGGGCAGGATTCGGGGGGTGCCTCGTCTGCGACGGAGGCGTCCAGAGCGGGGAAAAAACCGGGGCCGAAGTCCTCCAAAAAGGCAGTCCCGACAAAGAAGAGGGCGGTTCGGAGCGGCCGGGAGTCAGCCGCCTCCTCAGAAGCGGAGCTCTCCTCGGACGACGCGATGTCGCTTGTGACTGACTCGGATGCAGGTACGTCCGTGCCCATGGTGATGCCCTTGCTAAGATTGGCCAAAGAGGCGGCGGCTGCCTCGTCAGCGGTGCCCGAGACTGACGACGAGAACTGGAAGGTCGCGACCTCCAGGCAGAAGAGCAAGGCGAAGAAGAGCTCGGCAAAGAAGAGCGCTGCGAAATCGAGGGCGCAAGCCCTTTCGGTCGGCGGGACGACGACGACGTCGGCGGAAACCCAGGTAGCGAAGGAGACAGGTGCCCCCGGGCCGTCTCGGCCGGCGACCGGTCTGCTGGTTCCATCCACCGCGTTCGGCGGTGGAGGGGGCCCCTCACGTCACGTCGGGCTGACGGAGGTGGTCGGTCGGGCCGAGCAGCTGGCAGAGGAAGTTAGGGCCGCGATGGCAGATCCTACCAATAAGGTGAACAAAGGCACGACCTCGTATATTGGCGAGAGGATGGCCGGGTTTATGTCCCTCCTGGTGGCCGTAGCCGGGAGGGTCCACAGTCTTGAGGGCGAGTGTGCTGGACTGCGGTCAGCGCACCAGTTCGCGGTTCAGCGGGCAGGGGGATCCACGGGAAGAGTCGGGGCTGGACCGAGCCCTGTGGCTCCTCTCAGGCCGGGGCGGCCGGCTTCGTTCGCAGCAGCCGTCGGTGTGGCATCAGCGGGTACGGTGTCCTCCGCTGCGGGTACGGTGTCCTCCGTTACGATGCCAGCGGGTACGGGGTCCTCCGCAACACCATGGGCCCGGCAAGCGGGTACGGTGTCCTCCGCGACGACCGGGCCTTGGCCAGCGCCAGCGGGAGCTTTAGCTTCCGCACGCCGCCCCGGGCCGAAGACGCAGCGCAAGCCGCAATTTGCGGTGCTAGTAAAAGCAACGGAAGGTGCAATGGGGCCTGCTGAAGTCAAGACTCGTCTCCAGACGCTCGTTGACCCCGGGCAGGCCTCAATACGCGTTAAGACGGTCAGAACCGTCCAGGGCGGGGTTCTCGTGGAAACAACAAAGGAAAAGGACCTCGAGTTCTTCCGTGCGAATAAGGCGATTCGGGAGGGCGGCCTCACTGTAACGGCACCGGAGGTCCCCAGGGAAAAGGTTGGTGTCTTCGCGGTGCCCACGGAGGCGACGGATGGAGATGTGATGGCCGCCCTCCGAATGCAGGCTCTCCCCCTAATGGGGGATGAAGATTTCGGTGCGGGCGTCAGGATCGCGCGGAAGTTCAGTGGCAGGCGGGCGGGGGTACAAGGAACCCACTGGGTGCTGGAGGCCACGCCAGGAATTGCGAAAGCACTCGTCACGAGGGGGCGCGTCTTCCTCGGGTGGAACTCGTGCGTGGTGAAGGACTACGTCGACGCAGACCGCTGTTTCCGTTGTCTGGGGTTCGGCCACATGGCACGTTTTTGTTGGAAGCCGGCCATAACGTGTGGCTGGTGCGCCGGAGACGGTCACCCAGCGGCGGAATGTCCGGCGAAGAGCCAGCCCCCCTGCTGTACCAACTGCAGGGAGGCGGGCTTAGGGGCCACGCATAGGGCGATGGATGGGGCGTGCCCCTTCTATCAAGCCGCCCTCCAGCAGGAGAGGGTTGCGGCGGTGGAAGGGCGTGCGAAGGCTGCGGCCCTGGAGGAGAAACAAAGCGCTGCGAACAGCGCGGATCGTCGGAAGAGCGAGGCCGAGCCAAGAAGCAAGGGTGGGGAGGCTGCGGAGGGGCCGGCGCAGGAGGCCCCGGGGGGCCCCGCGCCATGCGTCGACAATGCCTGAGCAGCTTCCCCCGGTAGTAGGTGCCGTCGCCGCGGTCGGGGGGCTGGGGGATCGGGAGTCATCGGGACTCCGCGTCCTCCAGCTAAACTGCCAGCGATCCCGGGGGGTTATGGCCGAGCTCGGCCAGGTGCTCACCGAGGGTCGCTACGACGCCGCGCTCTTGCAGGAGCCTTACCTGCGAGCGGGCGGCGTCGTGGCAGGACTCCCGGCTTGGATGCGGGTGTTCCAGAGCGGCGACGGCGGAGCGGCGGTTGTCCTCGCCAACGCGTCGATCGATGCGACGGTGGTCACGGTCCCTGGCGGTGGGGGAGGCGCCGCAGTGTGGGCACGCGGTGTTTTTGGTACTTTGTACCTGAGCTCCGTGTACTGCCGGCACGGGGTGCCCCTCGACGGCTGCTTTGAATACCTCGAGTGGGTGTTCTCGGAGCTGCGAGGGGCGCCCGTGCTGGCAGGCATGGATGCGAACGCCGTGTCCCACCTGTGGCACTCCAAAAACCGCCTAAGGGGACACCAGAATGAGGTCAGGGGCGGCGAGTTTGAGGCCTTTATAGTCGCTTGCGACGTGGAGGTCTTGAACGAGCCGTCCCGTCACTGGACGTTCGACGGACCCACGGGTAGGTCGGACATCGACGTCACTCTGGGAAAGGGTCTTGAGCGAGTGTATCGGGCCCGGTGGGTAATCCTGCCGGAACTGGTGCACTCGGACCACAATTCGATTTGTGTGACCCTCTCCCGGATGGACGGAGATGCCGACCTTCCGCTACCTGTCCGCAGGTGGCGGACCGTCGGCGTCGACTGGGTGGCCTACGGCGGTGCCCTTGCGCAGGCCGCGCAGGGCATCGACCGCGACGCGTTGGCGAGGGAAGGGCCCGCTGCCTTCGCCGGGACAGTCGCCGCTCTCGTTCAGGGAGTGAACGACGCCCGGCTGCAGGCGGCGGGCACGGCACCGCGGAGGAGGTCCCGCTGGTGGTGCCGGGAACTGGCCCAGGCGAGGCGACTCGCCAGACGGGCTAGGGTGGCACTCCAGCGGGCGAGGAGGCGCGAGGCGCCCGCGGCGGACCAGGAGGTGCTCCGGGGTGCTTACCGTGAGCTGTACCGGAGCTACCATCGTCTGGTCCTCGAGAAGAAGGAGGGAGATTGGCGCGACTTTGTCGGCGGGCCCGGAAACGCTAACCCCTGGGGAGACGTTTATCGGATCCTCCGGGGTCGGCGGGGCCCGGTCGACATCGGCGGTGTAAAGGTCGGGGGAGAGCTCGCAACCTCTTGGGAGGCGAGCGCCAGGGCGCTATTGGGGCGCTTCTTCCCACGGCTCCCGGAGCGGGAGCCCCCGGAGGAGGCAGACCATCCGGCGCCCGATCCCCCGACTCCGATCTCCCTCGAGGAGACGAAGCTCGCTCTCAAAAAGATGAGGGCGGGCAGCGCGCCCGGGCCTGACGGCATCACCGTCCCCATGACGGCGGCGCTCGTCAGGTTTGCGCCCGACCTGATGTTGGCCATGTACAACGGCTGCTTGGAAGCTGGGGTGTTTCCATCCCAGTGGAAGAGAGCTCGAGTCGTGGCCATACTGAAGGGTCCCGGGAAGCCGCCCGACGAGGCTGGGTCGTATCGACCGATCAGCCTTCTTTCGGTGCTGGGCAAACTGCTGGAGAAGATACTGGTACGGAGGATTGAGGCCAGGGAGGTCCACTCCCTGTCGGACCGGCAGTTTGGTTTCAGGGCCGAAAGAGGCACCGAGGACGCGTGGCACCTGGCGATGAAGGTGGTCGAAGAGTCCCCCCACAAATACGTGCTGGGCACGTTTGTGGATTTCAAGGGGGCCTTCGACAACCTGAGCTGGGACACGATCCTCGGGATCTTGGGCTCCGCCCGATGCCCCGAGCTGGGCGTCTGGCGGAGCTTTTTCAGCGATCGTCGGGCCTACATGGCTTCCCGGTATAGTGAGGTTGAGCTGGATGTCGAGCGGGGCTGCCCGCAGGGATCGATGTCGGGGCCCATTTTTTGGAACCTGGCACTCGACCCCTTGCTGCGGCGGCTCCGCGACGCGGACATCGAGGTCGTTGCTTACGCCGATGACACGCTCCTGATCTCCTCGGGTGACTCCCGTCTGAGTATCGAAACTCGGGCCACGGAGTCGCTCGAGATGGTGAGGGAGTGGGGTGTCAGTGCGGCGGTCGAAATTTCCCGGGACAAGACCGTCTGCATGGTGCTCCGCGGCCGTTTCGCGGGCACCAGGCACCCCAGGGTCCTCTTGGACCGGGGCGCCGTGCCGTACAGGGAGGAGGTCAGATACCTGGGTATCCTCGTCGGAGAGCGGCTCAATTTTGGACCGCACCTTCGGGGAATCCGGGAGAAGACCGCCTCCCTGGTTTGTCAGCTGCGGCGAGTGATGCGACGGGACTGGGGTCTCCGGCGCGGGACCATTGGGTCCTGGTACCGGGGACTCTTCATCCCGTGCGCGATGTACGGCGCCTCGGTCTGGGGTGGCTTCGTGAGGGCGAGGGCAACGGCCAGAGTGCAGCTCAACCGGGCGCAGCGCTCGGTCCTCCTCGCCACACTGTTCGTCTGCCGGACCGTTTCGACGGAGGCGATGACGGTGCTCATGGGGGAGCTCCCGTGGGACTTGGAGGCGAAGGCCCTCGAGGCAGGTTATTACCTCCGAAAGGGCCAGCCCGTCCCGTGGGGGCTTCCCCGAGTTCATGGCGAGGAGGTAGCCGAGGGTAAATCCCGGGCGCGCGAGGCCGCCTGGGCCGAATGGGACGAGCGCTGGCGAGTCTGCCACAAAGGCGAGACCACCCGCCTGTTCGTCCCTCGGCCCAGCGGAGCGGCGAGGCTCCTGAGAGGGAGTTGCTTCGGTCTGTGCACGGGTTATGTACTGACGGGGCACGGTTCGCTGAACGAGTACCTCCATCGGAGGGCACTCTCAGC
Organism: Hyposoter dolosus; assembly: GCA_963921915.1. Taxonomy (NCBI): domain Eukaryota; kingdom Metazoa; phylum Arthropoda; class Insecta; order Hymenoptera; family Ichneumonidae; genus Hyposoter; species Hyposoter dolosus. The sequence goes on from OY998139.1 coordinate 453,002, forward strand.
GACCCCGATGTGCAGGTGCACCGAGGCCGAGGAAACTTCACCGCACGTCCTACTGGACTGCCGGCTGTACGCGGAGCGGCGAGACCCGGCGGCTATGGGGGTACGGATGGGCGTGGACGGGGCCTGGGAGCTTCGAGGGGTAGTCAACACCCCCGAGAACTTCCGGGCTCTCAGGAGCTTCGCGGGCTGGGCCTTCGACCAGAGGGCCCAGGCCGCAGTCGCGGAGTAAGTCGAGGGCGGAACGCAGGGGAGGGTGCAGGAGGCCGATGGTCCCGGCCCTTTCGGGTTTGGCGTACCCGCGTACCCGAGCTGGCCGATCGGTGCCAAGGCTGGCTTAGAGCCTAAACCGAAGTGGGCCAAGTCGACCCACGAACGTCCGACCAGTGGCGAATATTGGTACCGCGGGAGCCGGGGAGCCCGGTGGTGGCATTTGCCGCCACCCCCCGGCCATTGGTGTTGGATTCGCGGGGGCAGTAGTTAACGACGTGTGAGTTGCGCAACACCTCAACTCGGGAGCGGTCCTGCACAGGCCGTAGGGAGGTAGGAAAGTACTCCCCCCCGACCCAAGGGGCCCGCCCGGACTAAGTCTCCGGGTGGGGATTGGTAGCCGCCGTGGTCCGAGCTCGGTGCGTCATGCACGTGCAACGGGCCGCGACGGCGCGTTGGCCGGGCGTTTTCCCCGGCCCCGCGCACATGGGTGCCGTGTCATATATGCCGGGAGGCGGGGATGGCACGTTAAATACAACAAGGAGATTAGTGTATCTTCCATCGTCGTATGTCCTGCTTCCAGCTCGAACGTATCCGACCACTTTATTCAACTGTACACTCGTTGGTCGCTCATTTTTTGCTTATTAAATACTGTTTTAGATTATCCACGACACGGAAATATGCGACAATCTGGAGCATCGCGGGCGCTGTCAACTTGAGATGACACTTCATTTTTTTTATCACATTCACCTCGTTTTTGGGGGAAATAAATGGAATTTAAAGGTTTTTTCTCTGCGAGAACGCCTTGACCCGCAATCTATTATTATTTGCGAAAAGCGTTACCAGTAAATATTAGTATACATGATGTTTTTTTACACTGCACCGTACCAGAAGACAAGAAAAGTCGTAGTGTGTTATGCAATTCTATTGGCGCTCGTGGCGCTCGCGTCGTCCTCTTCCAGCCAGGCCCACCAAACGAAACATCGTTGCTTGTCTTCTAGTGAAATGGCTACACGATTATATTTCTACTTGTTCGTTCCTTTTAGGAAAGAAAATACGAACAAATATTTGTTTTCAACATTATTCGAGTCCACTTTTTCACAGGAACTAAATAATCAAAACTACGAAAATCCAGTGAATGCATGCTACTTCTATATATTCCCGCCACGATTTTTGCAGAGCTACCAATTTTACTGGCGCGATTGAACCGTTTTTCATCGCAAATTCGACAATTTATGTTTACGACTGAAGTCTGATAACAAAATAGACGGTAATACCGATCGAACTTGCATCGATAAACACGAAAATCGTGTTTTGACCTTGCGAGCATTTGGAAAAAAATGCGTACGGATTAAAACGTTGTAAAAAATAAGAGCATCCATAGTCGTCAAATGATGCTTCATCTTTGTATCTTGTACGATTCGCCTCAATAAAACGAAGCATATCTTTTTTTCAACTATGTTCTTAGTTGAGTGTTTTCACATCACATTGAAATTCACTCATTACTTTCTCGCGCCACGGACGAAATTTTCAAACGTCATTCGAGTTACGAGATATTTCGAGTTACGTCTTCTCGCTAAAAAAAAAAAACAAACGAATCGCACGCGCGCGATTTGTGCGCCATCTGGGTACCGTTTTCCTGGGCTTTTCGCTACAAAAACAAAAGAAAGAGGCGCAAGGCAATAGACGATCTGTGAAGGAAGAGGACGTGCGTGTACTGTCGTGATCTCGTGTTTTCCATTATTTGTGACAAGTACGGGAATTAGATGGGCAACAAAGTAAACAAGAAGAAAAAAGGCGTTCGAAGACATCCTTATCTCCACAAGTATGAGTGAATTAGTGAATTGACAAACTATTATGACGCTGGAGTTCGCAACATTGTCGTCCAACGACACGTCGGAATTTTTTATAGAAACATTTTTTCGGGATGAAATTTCGTGACAGTTCATAGTAAGAAATCGAATGAAGGATCGATCATCCGTCGTGCACTAACTCGTGCTTTCCAACTATGTCAATTTTAATATCGTTTCGATCAGTTTTTCTTCCCCACCGGTGAACGATTTTTTTTTTTTACTTTTCAATGTCAATGCGCCTGAAAATGTCCCAATACAAATTCTACGACATTTCGGAATATTCTGAGAAAGGGTGTCGCGCTCTAACGACCGCAAGTTTTAAGAATTTCCACTCATTCTTTTTTTTGTTATAAATACACTGCAAAAACAAGTGTGTTGTTTCAACGCGCTTTAGGCGTGTAAACGTTGAAGCCGTCTTCTACACGCTTTTTGACGCGTTGTTGTTCAAATCAACACGCTTTTTGCCGCGTTGTTGTTCAAATCAACACGTTTCGTTCGTGTTGTTTGAGTATTTTTAACTACGTAGTATCAATTCAGTTAGACGTGTTGCATCAATACGTGAGGCCATGTTGTATTAACTCAGGTAGCCGTGTTGTATCAACGCGTGTCGCCGAGTTGCAACAACGCAGCTAGCCGTGTTGTATTAACTCGCTTCAGTCGCGTTCGACCTTGAAGCTCGAATATACACGTTTGCCAAAGAGTTGTTGTTCTTACAACATGTTCCAGGCGTGTATATATATGATATGAAGACGACCAAAAAACAAAAACAAAACGATTTTTGTTCCAGCCAAAGATTTGATATTCGCTATCTTTGATGGAATTAGACCATTTCACATTGGGATCTGACCTCGGGGCGGGGCTTAATTCAAAAAAGCCAACATGGTGCAGACACCGGTGCAAATTGCACGGCAAGCGCGAAATATCCACGCTCACTCACGCGAGTGTTGTGTATGTTTCAAGCGTACGTGACACGAACTTTGCATCGGTGGACTAGTTACAAAAATTGGCACCAGGTGCCGTGGCAAAAATGTCAGATCTGAATAGGTCTGTATTTAATTTTATCGAAGAAAATTTTTCTACCTATCGAGGATTCGAACTACCCTATCCGTCTATCTCCGATTCCGAACGCACGCACGCAACCTATTACACCACTAATGACTTCAGATTCCGAGCTTACGAAATGGGTACAAACTTTCAAATTTGTCGTAAATTTAAATTGATATTATCGACTGGGGATTCAGAAAAGTTGTACAACCAACACATCTACCACAGAGATTTCTTTTTTTGTTTATGTTTTTTTTGGTCGACCTAGGAGCGCTGTTATTGACTGCTCGGTCGACTATAGCGCCAGACCTTATATGGGTATTCCCTGCTCTTCTTGTAAACATCGCTGCACCGTACGGTTTGGCTGCGGGCGGGAAAGCTTCCAAGTTGAGAAAACGTCGTGCAATGGCGGTAAATTATCTTTTATAAGATCGGGGAGCGTTGCAAGAAAGAAATATTTATGCCATGTGATGGAAAAACTGACGTGGGTTGTGCGACGGAAGCGGTGCGGCGAGTGTGCGAGAGTGATGAATTGCTGCGAAAAATGATCGAAAACAAAGTGATCGTTTTGCAACGAGGTATCGGGGAGAAAAATATCCTCTGCTACATCGAACAGGATGAAACTATTCTGGCGGAGAGCGAAATTAATTGCGCTCTCATTCCCGATGAAGTTTTTAGTGAAGCCGTTACATGTTCCGGAATCTACACGATTAGTGAGGACGGAATATTGATGACAGCAGCCGAAGAAAGTTTGGACCAAAGTGCGCAGACTGAAGAAAAGGCAAGGAAATCGTATCAGCATAACCAATATAATTAGTATCTCCTCAAATGTATATAACTGAAAGTCTTTTCTCTTCGAACATACAACATGATATTATCAAGCAAAACCAATCATTTTTGTCAAGAAGGGTTAGAAAGCACTTGAATGAATAAATGAAAAAAAAATTCCGATTCAATTGTTGCAAAGCCTCATTTTTTTTCTTTCATTCGACAATAAATTTGGGAAAATGAAATCTAAAAGATTAAGTGCATTTATATATGTTATTGCCGAAAAAGTTTTGCATTGACAGTGGATGATTTTTATCTTTCGCTTTGAAGAAAAGAAAGTTTAATTGCGATGAATTTATAACTGCATGTATTTGTGCCGCTGACAGAAAAATATGGTGGTCGATTCGAGTCATAATGTTTGTCTTTCGCTGTCAGAGAAATTTCACTGCGGAAGAAGTTTTGCATCGGTGTAAGATAGTTGCCATCCCTCGCTGACAGGATATTGTTTATTGCGATAGATCCGAAATGTTCACCAATGTTTTATTCTTCAATCAATCAATTTTTTGTCAGGGGAAGATGGAAACTATGTTATACTCCATTTTTTTTCTTGATATCACTTTGGAATCAAAACACTTTTTTTTGATTTACAGAATTTATTTTGCTTTTTCCTTACTGCGAACCATCTGTTGACCTTCATAAAAATCTTTTGAAAAATTGTAAAACTCAATTGACACAAAATAATAAAAATCTTCGAAAAAATTGTGAAACTCAATTGACACAAAATAATAAAAATCTTCCAACTAAAAAATTATGAAACTCAATTGACACAAAAAAAAATGAAATCATCGCAACGGAGCCAAGTATACATAAAAAAAAAAAATTTCATAGTTCCGTTACTCAACGTTGCTCAACGTTGCTCAACGTTGAGCAACGTTGAGCAACGTTGAGCAACGGAACTATGAAATTTTTTTTTTCAACGTTGCTCAACGTTGAGCAACGTTGAGCAACGGAACTCAACACAAATGGCCGCCAGTCAACAGCGTTGAGTTGGAAGTACGCTAATCAATGGTGGTGTTTAGAGAAACTCTACGTTGCATGATCAACGGAACTCAACACAAATGGTCGCCAGTCAACAGGGTTGAGTTGCGAGTACGCTAATCAATGCAAACATTATGGGGTGTCCAGTGAAGGGTTGAGCAGCTAACGTTGCTCAACGCTTCTCAACGTTACATAAAAAAGCGCACGTTTGCGTACAAGGGCACGCGTACACGTACATGTACTTACCGGACGAATTCACTGCAAAGATTATACAAAAACTTGGCGTGCATGGTTTTCAAAAATAATTTCGGGAAGACAAGATAATCGAATGTACCAACCAAATTAATGATCATCCCGTTTTCCGTCTATGATAAAAGAATTTTTATTTTTGGATAGCATATGTCAGTTTGTATTGAAGGCTTGAAGACAAACTGTACGAGATAAGTGACAGTATTTTCTAGTTAAATTTCGCGAACTCTCTTCCAATTGAATATCGCCCGCTGAACCCCCTGCTGTAAATTATCCTATGCACCGAGGAAGGACAGTCAACGCTGAACGCGCTGTTTTCACTCCTCATCTCCGCCTCACGCGCTGCGCGCGCTCGGCTGCGCCTCGTCCTGAAAACAGCGCGTTCAGCGTTAAATGTGTCATTTTCCCTCCTTGTTGATCGATCATCCTGTTTTCCGTCTATGATGAGAGAATTGTCATCTTCGGATAGCATAAGTCGGTTTGCATTGAAGAGAAGCTGTACGAGATAAGTGACAGTATTTGCTAGTTAAATTTTGCGAACTCTCCCCCAATTGAATATCGCCCTCTGAACCCCCTGCTGTAAATTATCCTATGCACCGAGGAAGGACAGTCAACGCTGAACGCGCTCTTTTCACTCCTCATCTCCGCCTCACGCGCTGCGCCCGCTCGGCTGCGCCTCGTCCTGAAAACAGCGCGTTCAGCGTTAAATGTGCCATTTTCCCTCCTTGTTGATCGATCATCCTGTTTTCCGTCTATGATGAGAGAATTGTCATCTTCGGATAGCATAAGTCGGTTTGCATTGAAGAGAAGCTGTACGAGATAAGTGACAGTATTTGCTAGTTAAATTTCTCGAATTCTCCCTAATTGAATATCGCCCACTGAACCCCCTGCTGTGAATTGTCCTACGCACCGAGGAAGGACAGACAACGCTGAACGCGCTGTTTTCAGGACGAGGCGGAGATGAGGAGTGTTAAATGTGCCATTTTCCCTCTTTGTTTCTTAATGTACCCCAACTGTTCCCCACCCCCCTCTCAGCGGCTTCCCCAGTACGTGTAAAAATGGATGAGGTTTTCCTTCGCCGAAATTATTTTTGAAAACCATGCACGCCAAGTGTTTGTATAATCTTTGCAGTGAATTCGTCCGGTAAGTACGTGTACGTGTACGCGTGCCCTTGTACGCAAACGTGCGCTTTTTTATGTAACGTTGAGAAGCGTTGAGCAACGTTAGCTGCTCAACCCTTCACTGGACACCCCATAATGTTTGCATTGATTAGCGTACTCGCAACTCAACCCTGTTGACTGGTGACCATTTGTGTTGAGTTCCGTTGATCATGCAACGTAGAGTTTCTCTAAACACCACCATTGATTAGCGTACTTCCAACTCAACGCTGTTGACTGGCGGCCATTTGTGTTGAGTTCCGTTGCTCAACGTTGCTCAACGTTGAGCAACGTTGAAAAAAAAAATTTCATAGTTCCGTTGCTCAACGTTGCTCAACGTTGAGCAACGTTGAGCAACGTTGAGTAACGGAACTATGAAATTTTTTTTTTTTATGTATACTTGGCTCCGTTGCGATGATTTCATTTTTTTTTGTGTCAATTGAGTTTCATAATTTTTTAGTTGGAAGATTTTTATTATTTTGTGTCAATTGAGTTTCACAATTTTTTCGAAGATTTTTATTATTTTGTGTCAATTGAGTTTTACAATTTTTCAAAAGATTTTTATGAAGGTCAACAGATGGTTCGCAGTAAGGAAAAAGCAAAATAAATTCTGTAAATCAAAAAAAAGTGTTTTGATTCCAAAGTGATATCAAGAAAAAAAATGGAGTCGTAATTTTCCAACTGAGGTTGCGATTTTTAATACTTGGCGTTCTTTTTTTACTTTTTAAGAGTATTTTTCCACGGATTTCGCTTCTTTTTGGGAAGATCGATATTCATGAACGTTGTAATTATGGAGGAATTTTTATTCTTCTATTGAAAGTAAAATACGCGCTTGGCTGCGACTCGTCCTGAAAACACCGCATTCGGCGTTGAATGTGCGAATTTCACGGATTTTTCCTCCTTTGGGAAAGGTCGATATTTATCAACATGTCAATGATTTCATTAGGAATTAACTCACATTTTCATAACCGACGAAAGAGGAAGTGAGGATTATAGGGAGGCTAGAGGAGGGACAAGAAAACAAGTGAAACGGTTTTTTTTTCAAGTATGCCTCAGAACTGGAATGTTCAGCGATGAGCTGGCCAACTACAGATTTTTCATCATTGGCAACTGATATTAGGGATCCTTAGAAATTCGGCTTTAGTGGCAAATTGATAACGAGAGATAAACGAGATTAGAAGTCAGAGGTTTTAACATGTTGCACAAATGAATCATAAAAAAGGAAAAGAATGGATGGGACATTGGATGCGCCGTAAATCTAACGCGCTAAAGCTGCGGATAAGTAAAAAGGAAAAGAAATCATGGGACATTGGATGCACCGTAGATTCAACGCGCTAAAGCTGCGGATAAGTACTAATATCTGAAATCGTAAAGAAAAAAGCTGTAACACGATAAGCGGTTATTAAAACGATCGAAACGATATTTATATTTGGTAACGAATAAGTGGTTCATACACGTTGTAAGAACAGAATATATAAGTCTTTTGCATTACGTGGCCAACTTCGCTTTTCTACTTTGGAATCATCGACGGAAATCCAACCTTTGCCCGTGCTTCGCAACATGCTCGTAAAATGTCCATGCTGAATATTGTCACCGTGGTGGAAAATTGCACTAACAACTCTATAACTATTTTCATTAATTCGTACAGTTGTAGTCGGTATTTCTTTAATATTGCATTTTTTCTTTTCTATTTTACCTTTTGTCATTTCAAAAATTAACAATTTAAGCACCACAATCGTTTCTAATGCGGATATATCAAACCTTTCCACAACATCCGGTGCATGACAAACCATGCAGGGCCGATCACAACGTAACGATTTTCCTATGCTATGGTCAATCATATATTGTAGACCATAAGCCGCTTTTCGTAATTTGGGAACGGTAAGCAAAATAATAGTGTTTGAACGACTACTACTTATTTTGGAACCACAGGTATTGCAGGATGTGGCTAAAGTTATTTGATGTTCAACAGCATTTCTCAGTACACGCAATTTATCACAAAGAGAAATGAAAAAGTCACTTGGATCTTGTTGGGCTTTATTGATAAATGGCTCACCAACGATTCCTCTGACTTCGAAAACGTCAACGTTTTCATCGTTACTCATGTATGCTTTGATAACGGACTGGATACTCAAAATTTCACTACAATCCTTCAAAATAGTTTCTCGAATGGACGGACAATGTATAATGCATTGGAGCGTTGAATTCGCATAAGACGATAAATTATCATTATTATCAAGCCCTCTCACATGAATTGGAATAGGATCATCCTGAATTTTTTTTTCTATTTGCTCTTCTTGACATTCTACAATTTTTGCTGGCACTGCCCAAACTTTGTCGCATACCTTAACAGTACGCTGTTTAGAAACGCTATAAGCCTTAAGATCAGGCCTATATAGTTGTCGTAAACGATTGTACTCAACAATTGCGTTTGAATTAGCTTTCACCGAAGCTGGATCATAATTGATGAGATGCAAACCTTCTAAAGTAGTGATGCGTGATAAAGCAACATAAATTTGTCCACAGATAAAGATGGAGTTTCCGGCTTCTACTATGGCATTTTTTAAACTAAGACCCTGACTTTTATGAATGGTCATGCCATAACTCAGACATATAGGAAACTGCTTCCTAACAACAAATGCTCGATCCATAATTTCGAATTTAACGCTGGAACGTTCCAATGCGTATTCCAACCCCGATGGCAACAAAACTTGAACAGTTTCAATATCACCACTTTTAACATCACGCCCGAATGAAACAATTTTGCCAATTGTACCATTCACAAGACCCAAAGTTACATCAATATTTCGCCGAATCATTATTTTTGCGCCAACTTTTACGACAATGTTTTTAGCTAATGCAGCTGTCCTGGAAGTACCTTCATCATCGCTACATAAAGCTTTCGATACTTTTTTTTTAACGTAAGCCGGGCAATCTACAGTATCTCTTGCCACGAGCCGTATCTCTTCTGAAGCGATTCGCGTTAACATTGCTGAATTCAATGCATCACATTGATTACAGGTTGGAAGTAAACAAACAGTATCTGGAGGTAAATTAGACATGTAATCACACAACTCGTATAAACGACCGTCAACTGTTTCTTCCTTGAACTGCAATTTTCGTGACTCCAAGATTTTCGTATCCGAATCGGTAATTGCGCCTATACGAAGTCTGGACAACAAATCCCTATACGTATTATCGTCTTTTTGACGCATGTTTATTGTCAATTCGTCATAGGAAAATAATTCCGCCCACAAATGGAAGGATCCTATCCCTCCGATATATTTTTCCGTTTTTTCTGTTGATAACATGACGAAAGCTGGTTCTTCATGTACAGGTGGAAGCTGCAACAAATCTCCGAATAGTAGTACATGTTTCTGACCAAACCAACCATTCTCAGAGTCTTGGGTATTGAATATTTCTGCTAACCGCAAATTGATATACATCAAAGTCACGTTGGAAATCATGGATACTTCGTCAATTACTATCAAAGCGACATTTTTCAGTTCAGCTCGTAACAATTTGAGTACTCCATCGGAAAGCTCTTTATACTTTGCAGTGCAACCATGTTCAACGGGTAATTGAAGCAATCGATGTATTGTCAAACCATTGACATTGAATGCAGCTATTCCCGTTGGAGCAGCTACTGCAGTATCTTTCCCAAGATTCTTCGTGAGCGCCGCTCTAATAGCGTTTAAAAGATGACTTTTTCCGGTTCCCCCTGGTCCGCTTACGTGAAGTCGGAGTGGCTCTTGATCCAGAGATATGGCATTAATGACCTTATCAAAGATACGTTTTTGATCTACATTCAAGGCATCAACCATCTGCGTAACGTTTTCAACATCGATCATGTCTACAATATCTTGAACATCTCTCACAGCCTCTTCTACTTCAATCGGCACGCATTCTAACACATTGTCATTATCAAGACATTCATCTGCATTTTCAGGACTATCTTTCATCAATAATTTCTCAACGTCTTCATTCACATACTGTATAGCCTGTTGAATTTCAGCTATTTTATCGTGATATCGTAGCGCATCGACAAGTTCCGTTTGTAATGACGAAAATGCCTCAGCATATGTATCTTTATTATTTTTGAGATCACTAATATTTCGCCAGGTTTTGAATAGTAATAGCAATGTATAATAATAACGTTCTGGTTCGGTTTTCACATTATAGATATAATGATTAACGAGACACGCTCGCGAACGTTTTTTTCAAAAATGTCGCTGGACCGATTTTGTAAACCTCCGGATTTTTTTTAGGTTTTATTTTCGTTATATCATACCATCTACTGAAATCAAAAAGATTAATCGATTCCAATTGTGCGGGCCGATTTGGATAGTATGTATCAACAACGGACGGGTAAAACAAATCTGTCGATTCGGGATCTAATGATTCAATATCTTTGCGAGATTTCAATCTCCGACTTCTAATCATATTAACGTCTAACCACTTGATAGTGGTTTTCGGATCTGTCCCCCATAAGGAATGTCCAAGGACACTATCCGCTGCTTCAACTGCACCACATTCACGGTGATTCAACAAACGCATTGCCCAATTCCAGAGACAACTGACTAGAGATTTGGAGGAATTGATTATTTCGAAGGGTGTCTGGAAGGTGCTTTTTTCCGCTTTCGAAACATATTTTGTAACATAAGCCGTCAGTACGGTAGATTGTTCACCGATGAACTGAATGTCCATATTGCCTTCCCAAGCACAAAGTATCGCTGGATTGTAATCATTAATATGAGCTTCAGCTGCACCACGTGGCAAATCGTACAATCGACTACGCGTTTTCAACTTTTTCCTACCAGCAATGGAAACGGCAACGTCTCTGAGTTGAAAAGTTGTCGTTAACGGACGTGGATGGCCAAATTTACACCGTCGAGTAAATCCAGTTTTCGTTTTTTTACTTCGCAAACAGTATTTATTGTGAACGTGCTTCTGATGAGCATTGACCCGTCTATATAACTCGGGCGAAACATTTTTGTCGGGCATCCTGCAGGTAACGTATTTCGTTATGAATGCAGTGATTTCATCGGGCGATGACTTACCAATTATCGGAGCATCCTTCACCCAAAGCAAGAGGTGGAAATGCGGTGAGCCCCTTGTTTGATACTCGAGGCGCCAAAAGTAATGTTCCACTTCACCCAAAGGATCAGCCGAGGAACAAATGAAATCCAACATCCCTTTGAATTTAATATCCATGAATCGCGCTGTCGATATTGGGTCTTTTACGACCAACTCCATCGGATGAATTTTATCATCATCCGAAACATCATTGACTTGACGAAGATATTCAAATAAATCATCCCATAACCATTCGCTTGGACTGATGGTCAGAAACCACGTGGCAGGACCATATTCGCGAGTCATGGCTTTCAAATTACTTCGAGGTATTTTCCAAAATTGTTCCGTATTACGTAACCTGGAAAATATCGAATTCAAGTTCGACTCCAATTGGTCTTTAGCCAACTGATCCAGATAACCAGCTGCCGTATACTTTTCTTTTGGATTCGTTATGTTCAGTTTGTGATAAATGCCAGCGTTGAGCTGTCGTTTGTAGTTGTCGTGTAAAGCATAAAAAAGATATTGTACATCTAACCGATATTCTTTATGCGCAGACATAAACCGAGTTTTCCAATACTCAAAATCCGTAAGACGTACAGATCTTTCTTGATTCTGCCCGTTTTTGCCATAAGCATGTAAATGAGGAAAACATTGGCAGTCCAAATCGGGAAGATTCTTATTCAGAGGAACTTCGTTGACTTTAATCATTTGATAAAGATCTGTTGCAGATGCATTGATTCTTTTTTCGTGAATTGGAAGAATCGTATATGGCTGATAAAAAGGGTCAGATTGTGACTTTTGAGTCAAAAGAGCAATTTTTTTCTCAACTGTATCTACAGCCGTGTTCAAATTTTGTTTTTCATTTTTATCCATCAACGCGGAAGAATTCCCTCTGCATTCGTTTTCGTTTTCCTTGAATTCAATATCGGGAATATCTTTGGGGAGTAAATCGTCGGGGCACGGAGGTAACTTTATTTTTGCGTAAAGAGGATTATTTGACTTTAGCCATTTCAAAGCTTCCAATACTTTGTTTTTATCCACCAATCGTTCCCACACTAATTTAGATTTTGTCGGAATACTACGAACTAAAATATACAATTCGTGATTGATATTAATCGGATCGGTAGGAAGGCAAATCTTTTTCAATGTTTTCTCTAACGGCAAAGGTAGTACAAAATTATTACCTGAAGCTTTTGGAATCATATGCTTCTGCGGCAATTTTTTGTTCATGACAGTACCCAATATTTGGACAACTTGGAAAGCCTTAGCTCTTTGAATTAATATTTTTTCAAACGTATTGAGTTCCGATATTATTGGTGGTGCCTTAGGATTGTGAAGATCATTGAGAACACACGTGGGGGGCATTTTATCTTCCTTCAATTTGGTATCGCAATAACGGCAAATGTAGTTCTCTTCCGGAATTTCTGCATATTGACGGAGAAATGTTTGTAGCTCATTCCAAACATTACCATATCTTGATACTTTGGACACTTTTATGGGTAAAATATTTTTTTTGATACAAAGTTTTTCACACGATATACAGGCATACCTTGGTAAATCCATAGTACGTTTGGCCAAAGCTTTGAATGCTGCTTTATACTCAGATCTTATCTCAGTTTCATTGAGATTGATCTCTAGCACTTCCGATTGTAACCCTTGTGCTTTTTGTTGAGCTTGGTCAGCAATTTCTCGGAGCGTTTCAGCATTGCTGTTATTCAATTGAGCATCTAAATCGAGGAGTTTTTCATGCGAATTCATCAATTGATATGTCAATCTTTTAATCAACCGTATCATTGGGAAATGTGGTGATAATATGTGTAGTGACAAAAATTGCGAAGAACAATTTTTTGGATCAATGTAACAACCATGAGAGTGACCGAGTTTGTTGTCGGTCGTTCGATTAGAGCATTTCTGAGCGCGTTTAATAAACGCCAAAGTCTTGGATAATCTCCATGGGGTAGTTAGTTTGTTCAAAAATCCTTTCAAATGATTTATCATTTGAATGCCATAATCTTTTATTCTACACAAACTACCACACTTCCACGATTTTTGATTTCTTTTCTTGCCCTCCATCAACGTTAAAACGTTGATGGCCTTGCCTTCAGAGTTCATTACAATAGGCTCCGATCGACCTAAGGGAAAACGATGATACGCAATTTCCGCAAAATATGCCTCCGACGATGCAGTGTGCAGTGTTCGACCGCACAACATTTGAACGTATTCATTACTATTCGAAACTGGGCTATTTCCGACGCGCGTAAGACACACTATAGCCTTTTCTTTAAGGGATTTAAAAGTTTTATTTAGTGCAGCAACGTATTTTTGCCTGATAAAGAAGCACCATTTCACTATTCGCTCGGCTTCAAGTCGACAATCTACCGGTAACCGAAGGTTCAGCTTTCCGGCAATGTTTTGAATATACCTTTCTTTAGTAAATTTAGTCTTAATCCAACCGGTCTTTCGGATGAATTTGCGATATTTATTAACAATCATAGCTTTCGTTCGCATTTTAACATTATGATCGATAATGTTATGATCTTTTCCAATTCGACCAACGCTCGTCACTTTATTCACTGTATGAGTGACGGTCGAATGTTTTTTACGATTCGGTGTCCTAGACACTACTGGTTTTTTCGATCCCAAGACTGTCGGTTTTTTGAAATCTGTCACAGGAGCATTTTTTTCTAACACCAGAGATTCCAACCTGTTGGAAATTGATTTGTCAACCACCGGTATTTTTTTACACAATATATCCGTACAAACATCATTAGATGGGACCTCAATACATTCATTTTCATTGAAACCAATCTGTGATGATTTTTCCTCCTTTTTTACATTTTCTAAGGACCAAGATTTTATCAGCTCCGTCAGATTATCACAATCAAAGCTGGAAAGCTGAGCACTGCCCGCATCGATTGTAATTTTATCGTTGTTGTCAGTTACTTTTTGCCCATCTGTGCATTGAACTTCCCGAACAACGTTATTTTCAATTGTAAAATATGGAAAATGTTCCATTTCCCTTGACACTCGGATTTTAAGCAAATGTTCACGTATTTTTGCGCAATCATATCTAACGGTTTCTGGTTTAATGCCACAGAATATCGATGCAGCGAACGCCATTGCAAATAATCCGCAATCGCGGCCATTTGGTTGCAAATCGACTTGTGGAAATAATATAGAGTCGATTCTATCAAAATCATAGTTGGGAAATAAATGCTGCAAATACAATTTGTGATATCTGTGCAACATTTTGGACCCCATGGAGTCATAAATGAATATTTGCTGCGTATCAAAATAGCTACAAACCCAATGTCCTACGGGAGTTTCGTGGTTCTTCAAAATTAATTCGGGACAACTGAATAAAATCTGAATATGCCGTTTATTCGGCGCGACTGCCTCTATTCGATCAGGGAAGTAAAGTTGCCACGGAGGTCTTTGCTCAAATTCCGAGTTTGATGCTATTTTCAATAAATTGCCAAATTCTTCAATGTGCTCATCATTGAGGAGTGAACCATCGGCAATTAATCGAGTTTGACGACTATCGAAAGATTCTTCGTTATGACCTGGAGGCGTTATCGTCTCATCATCAATAACTATTACATTGTCATTCTCGTGTCGCTCTGTAATCTGAGGAACAGCAGCTTTTGGTGTATGCAACACTCGTTCAACTTCAGGTTCTGTACTCTGGAAAACAATCGCTTGTTCTGTACCCATCACTTCATTATTTTTTTCTACTGAACTTTGCGAAACACCAGCCTTTTGCGTCTGCAATACTTGATCGAATTGAAGTACTCTACTCGAAGGAACAACAGTTTGTCGCGTACTCAATATTGCTATATCGGTATTTCGTACGTCATCAATAACCATTAAAACGTCATTATCATGTCGCTCTGTAATCTGAGGAACAGCAGCTTTTGGTGTATGCAACACTCGTTCAACTTCAGGTTCTTTGCTCTGGAAAACAATCGCTTGTTCTGTATCCATCACTCCATCATTCTTTTCTACTGAACTTTGCGAAACACCAGCCTTTTGCGTCTGCAATACTTGATCGAATTGAAGTACTCTACTCGAAGGAACAACAGTTTGTCGCGTACTCAATATTGCTATATCGGTATTTCGTACGTCATCAATAACCATTAAAACGTCATTATCATGTCGCTCTGTAATCTGAGGAACAGCAGCTTTTGGTGTATGCAACACTCGTTCAACTTCAGGTTCTTTACTCTGGAAAACAATCGCTTGTTCTGTACCCATCACTCCATCATTCTTTTCTACTGAACTTTGCGCAACACCAGCCTTTTGCTTCTGCAATACATGATCGAATTGAAGTACTCTACTGGAAGGAACAACAGTTTCTTGCGTACTCAATATTGCTATATCGGTATTTCGTACGTCATCAATAACCATTACAACGTCATTCTCATGTCGCGCTATGATCTGAGGAACAGCAGCTTTTGGTTTATGCAACATTTGTTGTCCAGCAACCGCTTGTTCAGTACCTATTACGTCATCACTCTTATCCGCTAAATTTCGAGAAACACCAGCCTTTCGCGTGTCCAATACTTGATCGATTTCAAGTACTCTACTCAGAGGAACAACACCTTGTTGCGTACTCAATGCTATCTCAGTATTTCGTAACGACACCTGAGAATTGGACGTTGGTCGAGTACGCAACACTATATCATCATTATTCTGTTGTAAACTCTCATGATAATAAACCGCAGCTATCTGCGTGCATATTTTTTTTTTGCACATGCCTGTTTAGGAGAAGTAGCCTCTCGTTTTTTCGCACATAATTTGATGGTAGGTTGAGATTTGACAACAGGTTTGTCAATGCTTCTCTCATTGAAAAGATTAGTTGTCGCTCTTGATTTATCATTTGTCTGAGCCGAGTCCCCACATAACCTTTTCTGCTTCAACCTCCACGATTGTTTTTTCCAATTCTCTTTTCGTTTTTTTTGTACAATCTTTGGGCTTGGTATGACAGTTGTATTGGTTTTATCAACCGGAAAATGATCAATTTTTTGTAACTCATAAATTTTTAGCAAATGTGTACGCATACCTGGCTGATAATACCGTACATTTTCCGGCTTCAAGCCATGCAACAACGATACAGCAAATGCTATCGCATAAAGACCGCAATCATTGTTGTTCGGTTGTTTGTCAACAGTTGGGAACACAACCGAATTTTTTTTGTTGAAATCATAAAATGGAAATAATTTTTCCAAATAAATTTTATGATCTCTATGGAGGGCACTACCTCCACTGGAATTGTAAATATAAATTTTTTTTGCGTCATAGTAACTGCAAACCCAATGACCAGCTTGAGGTGCTTTACCATCTGGCCTTACTAACTCACTGCAGCTGAACAATATCTGGATATGTTTTTTGCTGGGCGCAAGAGGAACTATCTCGTCTGGAAAATACAAGCGAAACTGAGGCTGCATTTCGAAGCATGAGTTAGACGACTTTGCCAAGAGCTGTGCGAATTCGTCGATATGATCATCGTTTAACCAATCGCCTTCGGTTATGCAACGTTTTTGACGAGCAGAAAAATCGTTTAATGTTTCAATCATCTCAAGAGATTGCTTAGAATAAGTTCAAGTCTCGATTTTGCGTTGACAGTAGTCAACAGGCGCCGGGAAGCGCAATCAGCACTTCAAGTGCTAAAAAAGAGTAACGACTCGCCCTCGGAGCGACGATTATTACGCAAAAATGCGTAATAAAAAAAAAATGCCAATTAAATGCCTGACTCGTGCTGAAAGCGACGAGATGGCGCGCGCTCAAAGCGACGAAATGATACGCGCTTAAAACGCCGAGATGTCTCGCGCTGAAAGCGACGAAATGATTCGCGTTTGAAACAACGAAATGGCTCGCGCTCAAAGCGACGAAATGGCTCGCACCGAAAGCAACGATATTTGCGTGATACTTTTGTTTAAAAAAAAATGAATAACTAAATGATACGAAAAGAAAGGAAGGTTTAAAAAAATAAAAACGGAAATGGTCAAAGTTGGGAAGTAGCAGCGAAAAATTTTCGGTCTACCACACCGAAACCCGGAATTCCTAGAAAAAAAAAAAAAAAAAAAAAAAGAAAAAAATTGTAGACGTCGAGAGAGTATGCAAAAGAGTTTTTCATATTTTGTTGGCACAAATACATGTTTGGAAAGCAAGCAGTTATTCTTTTAAAATAATTTGTAACTTCCGCATGTGAAACTGCTAGAAATTCATAAAAATATGACCATGTCCAATTTCGCATGTATTTGTTGCTTGATTGTGCTAATTATATCGTCGGTATTCCGTACCCTATGTGACCACTTTGTTAACATTTTCTTTCAAACGTATTATAAAAAAAATCTATTCAGCGCATTCCTCAACAAATTAGCCCATGGAACCATCGTTTGTAACATTGCAATGGTGGCTGTAGGAAAAATTAACTGCGTCGATCCGTTAATTTGTTGGAAAACTTTGAATTTATCGGCATAAATACTAAATCCGCTCATTTCACATTCTGATCCGTATTTTTTTCAAATTCAAATTCAAGGTGTAATTTTTAAGCACCTCTTCAAAATATGCAACTGCTTATTGTCCTTTTTGCGAAATTTTAACCTTTCTCGTACACCCGGGGTCCAGTGGACACCAATGCCAATTTTGGCGATAAATTTGATGTAGCCCAAGTTCCCTCCGCCCTCAGTCATAGTTTGATAGTTTGAAGGGTCTACTTGAAGTACGATAACAACATAGGCACGGGATCCACAACATTAGACCGTGTCTGGAAATTACCGTGAAGTTGGCCCCCCCAAAGTTATCCCTTTCTAAAAAGTTGGTGAGTAACGCCTGAAGTTGGCGACCGACGGAATGCATTGTTGTTGTTTTATTCGTGCTGTGATTGGTCAGTCCGGTTTCGAGTCCCGCTGCCAGTTTCACACTCGCAGTTACGCTGTCATTTTGACAGTTGCATGTATACGCGTGCGGTCATATGTTCCTTCCGAAGTGAAAAGAACATATCACGCGTCAGGAGGCCTCAGCCTCCGTTTTTTTATGGGAAATCGTGAATAAAAATGTTTTGCCCCGTGGTGCCGAATTACTCGGACGCGTTTTCGTAGTTCTGGCAATTCGGAGATGCAAGGAGTCGCCCTGCGTCTCCTTGTGAAGAGTTCCCGTCGATTGCGTTCCTGGCTGTATTTTTATTCGCTTTCTTCGCGAAAAAAGCGATTTAAGTTCAAGTTAAAGTTGTTATGAATAAAAGGAGCGCTGCAGCGCCACCAGACAACCGTTCGCGCGCGTCAGCGTGCGTGATGCACCCTAGTTCCTTTAATAAAAAGTTCATGAGCTCGAGATATATCGAAACATAGAATTTTTAAAGCCTCTTTATTCGTGCCGTGATTGGTCGTTTGGACCTCATACACGGAAAGTCTGAGTTTGGGTCCCGCTGTCAGTTTGGGAGTTGCGTGCATACGCGCGAGTGAACGCTGGAAAGTCCAGATCCATAGCCCTTTAAAATTTTTTTATCGTTTTTTTTTCTAAAAAATGTAATAGTAGGAGACTATGCGATTGAGGAGTGTTCTGGATCGGAAATACTATCATAAAACCAACGTTTTCATATCTATTTTCATCAAACAAAGAGCATTTTTTTACTCCGAAATGTCTCATGTTCAAACTTGCAAATAAATTGTTTTTTTTAAACACTCAATATTGCACTTTTTTCTCTGAAACGCCCATATGTGAGTGTACTTTCCTGATGAAAATTGATTGTCTGTAAAATTGACTAAGTCATGATTTTTTTTGTGAAAAAGACTGTTTTTCACGACTCTACTCGTTCCTGTACATTTTTTTGACCTTGAAATTTTTCATTCGTTTAATTCATGTTATCTTGTCGCCTTCTAAATGTTTAGAGCTTCATTTTCGTTTTTGATTTATTGAAAACGAGCAAATGGTCTGCTCACAGCAAGCGTTCGAAAATCGACGGGGATCGCTGGACCCCGTGTGTATTACTCGGTCCTGAGCAGAGGTGTGTACGAGAAGGGAAATTTCAGAATTTTTACTGTAAACAAGAGTGTGGCGATGAGCTCGAGCTATGCTTTTCTTTCAATTAATACTTGGCGTCGAGCCACTGCCGCGTCTCTCGATTTGCAACATTACGATGACTTGCAAAATTTTAAAGAATAAAAGTTTCACTCCAAATTGTCAATCAGTTTGGAGCGAGAATCTTCAAAAATTATGAGTTGGACTACTAAAAATGAATGAAATAAATATATTTTTGATTTTGAAAGACTTACCGAAAAATACGGAGTATTATTCTGCAAGAAAAAGGACCACCGACGCGATGCTTTCCTACTGCTCAGCCACACGAACTCGCCGTAAAATATCACAAAATCACTAAACACATTGACACACAATAAAAAGGCACGTTCAATAAGATAGAATTGATGTTTGTATGAAAAAATATTGAGCGGAATCGAGTAATCGTTACAAAAATTTACTACCACAATGTTTCTCGTAGAGCATAAAATACGCGAGACACGTGAGACACGTGAGGAGAACACTGTTCAAAACAAACGACGCGCACGGCTTTGTTTCGCAGTGGCGCTTTGTCTCTCTCTCTCCCTCTATCTCTAACAACGTCGGTGCTGCCGCGTGTACTCAGTCCGCGTGTATTTACTGCACTGAAAACAAAATTTTGTTGGAAAAGATCGATATTTTGTTCGATACGTTCGACTAAACGTTTTTTCGAATAATTCCAAAAATTGTGTCATCGCAGCAAGAAATATTCTATAAAGTCTCTGCGGAAGCAAATTTTTGTCGTTCCAATCGTAAATTTAAATTTTGCTGACAATTCCATTAGAAACCAAATATTCTGCCAAAATAACGAAAATTTTGAAATTATCGAAAAATATTTAGTTGGCCGTGTTCAACAAAATATCGACCATTTTTAACAAAATTTTATTTCCAGTGTGGACAAGCCCAATCAGAATCATCGATTTCAACAGTGCCCGATTACCCTTTTTTTTAGCAAACGAAGAGCTAGCATAGATCAACATCTGTGCAAAACGGGAGCCCTGTAGCTCAAACCGTTTTTAAATTGTAAACAAAAAAAATATCATTTAAAGCGATTTGCGGAGAGGACGAGGACGAGGAGGAAGGATATGACTACTAAAAATAAATTCAATAAATATATTTTTAACGCTCTCAGCAAGCGTGCAAGCACAATTTTTGAAAGATTTTTATTTTTTTATTACTCAATTTTTTAAAATCTTTTTAAAATCTTTTTTTAAATTGTTTAAAATCGATGATGTTTTGTTGGGATGCAAGGAAAATATTTGATCGTCAATGATCTTCATCGTACTTTTTGGCGAAAAGCTAGTTTTACTATGTGAACATTATCGATATTGCTGGAGAACGATCTTTTGCCTTTTCTATTGTAACGGTACGAAATAGGCTCAATGACGCTTCGCGTTACGCGTAAGTTCGAGCTTCGAGAGAAAGGAGCAGGTGTGAAGAAAAAACGAGAGTTTTAATTAAATTTTAACAAATAAAAACAATTTATTCAATTTTTACGGGTTATTTTACAAATTTGTACGTGTTCTATTTATTTTGCATGTGTTTCCTTTATATCAATCAAACGGCAAAAAATAAACGAATTTTTTTTTTTTGATATAAAAATCTCGATGGAAATTTATGCGGTCATTTTACCGCTTACGTGGTAATTTATGGAAATTTACGGTAATTTACGTTTTTCTTTCCTATTTTCTTTGAAATTCGAGTAAAACTCGTTGATTCTATACAATCTTAAGTTGTTTCATTAATCTAGACTATTTTTCCGTTGATTAATAACGCTTAGATTACGCGGATAACTTTATTTTTCTTAGAAAAGTGCAGAAAACGCTTGTTTGACGTGACGCTGATTTTGAATTTGTTTCTACGCTCTTATTTTATGATCTGCACGCACGTGTTTTTGTTCAACAATGTAATTAATTAATTTTAACAATAAAACGCACTAATTCTGCTTTGTAATCGATTTGAACAATTTTTATTTGAAAACGCACGCTTATTTCGGTTTTACAATTCGATTTATTGAATTGGACAAGTTTTCGCACGCTTTTGACTTCAGTTGATTTTCGACAAGTTTTTAACTAGGATTCTGAAGGATTAAACAATTTAATAATTGTTATGCATTGAGCTTCTTTACTTCTACAAGCGAGAGATTGGGTGAGAAAGAAATTAAATGCACCGGCTGCGGGAGTTGAACGAAATCGAACCACTCCGTCGTCGTATGCAAAAGGAAATGTTAGGAAACTGCACCGGCTGCAGGAGTTGAACGAAATCGAACCACTCCGTCGTCGTATGCAAAAGGAAATGTTAGGAAACTGCACCGGCTGCAGAAGTTGAACGAAATCGAACCACTCCGTCGTCGTATGCAAAAGGAAAGGTTAGGAAAATGCACCGGCTGCGGGAGTTGAACGAAATCGAACCACTCCGTCGTCGTATGCAAAAAGTAAGGTTAGGAAAATGCACCGGCTGCGGGAGTTGAACGAAATCGAACCACTCCGTCGTCGTATGCAAAAAGTAAGGTTAGGAAAATGCACCGGCTGCGGGAGTTGATCGAAATCGAACCACTCCGTCGTCGTATGCAAAAAGTAAGGTTAGGTTTTGTTGTGTAGAAGTGAAGAAGTCTTTGCTTGACAGTCTAAAGTTCTGCCTCGAGTTCTTCAAGAAGAATGAGTGCCGAGTGCTGTTCTGCACCGGCTTTTATACTGTCAGAATCCTTTGTTCGTTGATTTCCTGGAAGTCTAAAAATAACTCTGTCTTATTCGCTAAAGTTCTTAGTGGTGGGGCGCTTGCCAAAACGTTATTGGAGATTAATTTCTCCCACTCATTCATCCTTCGCTCGCATTCGTTCGCATTTATCGCGCTTGCGCATAAAGTTCGCACAGTCCTTCTTGTCCCCACTTTTTGATGCGCTATCGAATGAGGCAAGCTCATTCCCCACTCCCTTGTCACAAATTCGTCACTTTCCCCACTTTGTTCGCTCGCGTCTTCGCAAGCCGCGAGATGGTTCGGCTATCAGCCGCTTGGCGCTACGGTAGTCGAGCGACGGACGCCGCGCCGGGCGGATCATCAGCTGTCGAGTATCCGTGCCGTTACACTATCCGTTTATCAACTCGCTGACATGCTCCATTTGTGAGGAAAAAAAAACAAGCAATCGTAGAGAACGACCAGTGCGTGCAGCAGCGGGCAAAAAATATCGCATCGGATCAGTGAACGTGAAAAATGAAAGGCTTTTGTGCGTTGAGTGTTCGCTTGCTACATACCGGTGAAGACACACATGCTCTATTGTTATCGTAGAAATTACAGCGAATACAGTTCCAAAAAATAAAAACGATGGTCTAGAGAGTGACAAAAAAAACAATGTAAAAAGGGTCTCGTGCGTTTGAGAAACGTTGAAACGAAATAAAACACAGAAAGCTACATGCGTTTTCGTTGCTAAATAAAAACGAAAGATTTTTGTCTCAAATTTTTCAATGATACACAAAAAAACTGTTTCCCCAAAAAAAAAATCATCAAACTACGTTCACCAATTAAATGTAGATTATTCAACTTACACACACACACAAAAATCCTCCTACAAGAAACCACATTAGAGAATTTTAAGGACAAAAACAAAATTCAACACGTTTTCACGTTTCGAGCATGTCAAGTATCATCAACTTGTTATTTCTTTCTTATTTTACACTACTCGCTCTAATAACAATAACAATAATAATAAGGAAAACCGCAGGCAATTATTGTACAGCAAGAGCAAGCCTCGAAAAACTCCTGTTTTCAGTGAAATGAGTGTGACGATATAAAACATGTTTCTTTTTTTCTATTTTCCTTGTTCCATCGCCTACCGAAACTTATAACGCGAGATTATTCGCAACGAAAAAATCGAGACCAACGATCGTTAAGGGAAAATAGACGAGAGGCTAGTTTTGTTGATAGGCGTCTCGAATAAACTAAAACCCGATTACGCGGCCATTTCCGCGGAGGTTTACACGAGATCAATGTGTGTGTATTAAAGTCTGTATAGCACAGGAATAATCATCAAATTAGCATTACATCGAAGATAACGAGCGTCGTAGATAGGTTTCGTTCAACGTATACGACGCGCAACAAAGCTTTCGTCAACCACTTTTCCAAATCGGCAAATTGCGAAGTGATATTATCTCCTTGATCCGATGCTCTGCTCTGCCGACCAGCGGCCTGCTCAATTATGTCGTTTAGTACCATCACGTCTGCAACGAGAATGAAGTGTTATTTCTTTTGCTCTCTGTCTCTCTCTCTCTCTCTCTCTGTCTCCGACTCTTTCGCTCCGAATGTGATTACCTTTCATGTCAACCACAGCATGCTGTTGGGAAGGCTCTATGAACGGGTTTTCTGGCTATTTCGTTTTGCCCAACGGACCCTCCATTTCCGCATCCTTCAATTTTCATGCAAAATAAATGTTCGTTTCGTATATTAACCCATGGATATTAAATCAATCCAAACGCAGCGATTCAACGTACAAAATCATTGAAACTGATGCAGTTACTACAGAGTTAAGAATTGCGATCGAATTATCTCGAGGAAAAAAAAAATTCAGCATATTGCACCAAGTAAATAACTCGAAAAACAAAATAACCATTGAAGCCACCCAAACACTTTCTTTCGCGGAACTGCACCACGACGACAGTCTGCGCGCTACGTTCAAATGAAATTTTTTTAATTCGGCCAAAAATTCGTATTTTTTCGACTCTTCGTCCATGAGAAAGTTTTTACACAAAAAATTATTTTTCAACGGTGACAAGAAGGAATTGAAATATTTCTGAGACATGGAATTTTTTGAACTCTTCAGATGAAGGTCAGGCCATAATACTAGACGTAACGGTAAGACGATTTGACGGAATAGATTAAAATGATGCTTAATGGTCTTAGGAAAGTATGAAAATTGCTAGTTACGTGAAGATGTTTTTGCGTCGAATCCATCATGTGACCATTCAAGGATGGCGCCTTAGCCGATCTGCTTTTGAGTTGACTCTCTTTGGTCATTGGTTTTCCAGCATTAGTGAGACCACCGAACAAATCAACGTGCGAGGTGTAGGATAATTTGGATGCGTGTGACGTATACGAGGAGTGACGAGAGCCCAAACTGGCGTAATAAACCGGAACGACCATAGTCCCATTTTCTTCGGACATGGGTGTAACGGCGTTGGAATCATCGGCGTATGGCAAATGTTCTTGGGCATCGAGATAAGTTGATAAGACGAGCGGTTTTCTATCACTTCCCGCTTGGCCAACGAATCTCGAACGTCCGTTTCGTATCGTAAATTGGTGACTGCCGCGACTGCTCCTTCTTACATTGACCGGTGAGCCGGGTAGACTAAGGCTTGCCTGAACATGATAAATTATTTCAAAATTTAACATCATCGACGTATCATCGTCGGCTTCAACACACAATAACAAACAACTCATAAACAAAAACCATTACATCCCGCATTAGCATTATTTCACGATCATCTTTTTCCACTAATAAGTTATTATCAGAGTCTTAGATCAAAGGCGATTGCAAACTTTTCGAGTCTCGGAAACATAAAGCTTTTTTTCCGCCCAAACATCGTATGGCCGATCGTGGCAGTTGCTCTCGTTTTTAAATACCTCATTGGGAGTATCGTTACTAGAATTTTTGTCTCGCCAGCTAAATTATTTATCAGTTGGTATTATGGGCATCATAGCAAAAATATATTGTCAACGTGAACCGTGTTAATATAAAACCATAACAATAGAAACACAAATAAACAAAAATGCATAAAACAATGATTTTTTAGTCGTTTTCACAGTGCAGCGAATTCTTTCAGGCGAAAATGCTTTCTGCATCTTCCTGCTGCTCGTTATTGCACGGTATCGCGCTAAGAAACGAAAAGCGTTCGACGACCATCTGTTTTTTTCTTTCTTTGCTTTGTTTGGTTCTTTTTTTCATCTTACTCCTCGATACGATGCGATCGTATGTTTTCGTTGATGTTTTCTTTCAAGGACCTATATTTAAAGAGTACGTACAGTTGGAGATGACGTAGCCCATCACGTACCTTCCTCAGATTTTCTCGGTAGGCATTAATAAACTGGCCATTAGGGGGGCGAGAGAACTTAAGAAAAAAAAAACAAGAAAAGGTATCTCCTACCAAACGGTCGTAAAGTGAGAGCTATTAGTTAAATTTTTGTTCACACCAAGGAGACACGGACTTGCAGAAACACATTTATTGTACAATAGAGATTGGTAATCGAAAATTAATCTATTTTTATGTTTCTGCGTGTTTCGTGTATTTTTGTTTGTGTGTCAAAAATGTACGTGAGAAATTCTACTCGAATTTGACGTCTGTCTGATCCTCAACTCTCGGAAATTTCACGAAACTTCATTCTATTCTTTCTTTAGCAATGAAATAAAAAACGCTCTCCCAAGCTCCTCGTTTATCAAGTGAGTTTGCATGTTATCCTAATAATTATTATGAAAATTCTCAAATTCTTCCAACAGTTGTATCGCAGTTGGTATAAAAAGTTACGTGCAACTGAATTTTGATACTCACACGAAGAGCATCGATTTTCAATCCACATATTTGGCGATGGCAATATTGACACGTCGGTCGTAAACCATTGGTTGGATTTTTCTTATTTTCCATTCTTCTCACAGTTGTTCCTTTACCATTTTGGAATTATGATGCTGAATTTTCATTACCACAAATGTCAATCGTCGAGTCTACATCCTTTAATGCGCTGTGAGACTCAATCGCTGGACAGCGTTGAATTTCATTGCTAATTGATGGCGTGGAACTAAAGAAGGAACTTATTGCCATGATTTGTATTTCTCTGCTGACGTAAACGAGCTGGTAATCCAGTGTCAGCAACGCCTGCAACAATGGGAGAATAGTAGTCCCAGTAAAGATCAGATTCTAACATTTAACAGCAAAAATTCTTTGTCGAGGGAAATCAATTTAGGGAAATGGAGAAAAAACTTACAATTGTGTTGTCAACCGACGACGGAGTATCCGATGGCGTTCCGCTGACTTGGGTGATTCTCAAACAACAGACTCGCCGTTGTTCGCTGGTTCCATATTCGTTGTCGTCGTCGAGGTCGACGCCGTGCCTTTGGACTCTGGGCGACCAGGGGAATCCGATTGTGCCGCACGATTTCTTCCTCGTAGAGAGCGTCGATGCGGGCTACAAGGTAGAAAAATTATTTTAAGTGATCGGAACAGGAATTTGGATCTGGGAGGCTTGCGCACTAACCAATTTTGGCTCTGCAAGCCTTCGAGACTTCTTCGCTCTGCTGGACAATGTGCTCGGCTAAAGTTAAATGGGTTACCAAATTGTTGGGCTGCCGCAGCAGCAATTTGGAGACCCGAGCCGGACAGAAACTGCGCCTGGACACCAACCGGAGTAGTGCTGCCGGTTGCTAGGTTCTGGCTGTGCTTTCCAAACCCCCGAAGACCGTAGAGCGTTCAGTCTGTTCGGCAGCTCCACCAGGCTGATAAAAGCCCGTTTGCGAACCCGGAAATGAAAGTCACAAATATTTTTCACCACAGCGGACAAACCATTTTTTAACATCACACACTCCAGTAAAATTGAACTCACAAGAAATTTATTATTATTTTCACTTGCACGATATTTTCCGGGACGCTCTTTAATTTGTCGTTCCGAGAAATTGTCTTCGTGACGATCGTATCGGAGTCTTCACGCAGCACAGTTCGAAACAAACGATTCGAAATATCCAGTCGCGAGTCGAACCTTTTCAAACGTAAACAAAACGCGGCGTAACTTTCAAAGACAGAATGTCAAATTGTGATATCCGAATGAGACGTGCGCAGCGCTGCCGTCGCTACGGATCAAAACGAAAGTTTTAAATAATTCAAATTACCGATCGAAATTTCGATTTTTATTGAATTCAATAAAAAACAACAAATAAATATTGTATTAAAATAATGAAAAAAATAATATAATAAGGCGTGCATAATGCACATACGATGAGAACTGCGTTCGAAAAAATTAGCGCAAGCGCGCAAGCGCGGCATTGACTGTGTACAAGCGCGCTCTGCTCGCACACACCGAACGACCAATAGAGATCGCTTATTTCGAACAATGAAAAATAAAATTTTAGTCTGTGAAGGAAAACATTAAGAGAAGGACGCGCGCTCCAAATCTTAGTAAAACTTGGTACGTACTTTATATATTTATTATTTATTTATCAAGTTAACCTCATCGTTATCGTTATTCATCCCTTCAATCGTTTTTCGTTTTTGTTTTTTTTATTTACAGAAAAAATGTCCGGTAACGGAGAAAACAACCTCATGGAGACGGAAGAAAACAACGGCAGCGATTCCGATCGTAAGTGGAAATGATTATTTTTATTTCATTGTTGAATTGTTAAATAGATATATTTTAATAAGTTTCATATATTTTTTTTATTTTACAGCAATCTTGCGCCTACTGGACTCGGCGATGGAGGACGAGACAGAGGCACCCGGTGGTAAGTAAAGAAAAGCCGCAACAAGTCAAGCTGCTACATTGTAAGAAACTCCGTCATCATGAATAGTACATTATAACACTAGGACGAAAAATCTTTTTCTGACGAGATCACACGAGTGATTTAAAAATACCGCGTGATATAAAAATATTAATTATACAATTTTTTTCAGAGGCAACAGCGAGCGTTGGGAAGAAGGCGACGGAGTCCATCGGAGAGTTGGAAACTCTCGTCAATACGAAAATGTGTATTGACGAGAGTTCCAACAACTCCACCGTCGTCCCGACTACCTCCGCCGCCACCGTTCCCCAGTCATCCGCGGCATCCGAGGCGTCCAATAATAAAATAAAAAGTGAGTAAAATCACAAGTTTTTTTTTTTTTTAATTGCTTCGAGCCACTACCGCGCTCCTCGATCTATTTGTTAATTTTTCCTTCTTTATTTTTACAGAAAAATGGCGTCAAGGAAAACGGGCAGGTCGGAGGGTCCAGGATGCCCGCAAAGTACGGTATGAGGCGGAGCTCATTCTAGCAGCATCCGACGCAAGATACGGGTTTCGGAGCGACTTGTGGAAAGAGACCATGAGAAAAGGAGGAAGAGGCAAAGAAAGGAGAGGATGGCGAGGAGGAAGAGGTAGAGGAGGAGGAAGAGGTAGAGGAAGAGGAAGCGGTAGCGGAGGAGAAAGAAATTACTAAAAGAGCGATTGATAGATTTTTTTTTTTTTATTTTCTAACAAAAGATCAAAAAACTGAAATATAATTAAAAATAAAAAATATGTTAAAGCATTGAGCAATTTTATTTCTATTTTTTCCTTTTTATCGAGATTTCGCCAGTGTGTCTTTGCAAAGCGTAGCTTTCACTGGCGAAACGAAAAACTTTTTCAGCGAACTCGCTTGAGCCAGTTCTCGATGGGAATTTGCCATTTTGGTGGTTTGCCGTTTTGGTATCCGTTCATGAGATTTGTGAGGTTGAATCGTTGGTTGTTGGGTGGCGTGTTGTTGTCGTTGATGTTGTTGGTATTGTTGTGGTTGTTGTGGTTGTTGCTGTGGCTGTTTTGAAGCCTCGACATCGGCGGAGGGCTCGGAGACACTCGATGATGTTGGGAGGAGGTTTCGACGTTTCGGGCTGACGAGCGTGATCTCGAGGTTGTTCGAGGCCATCGTCCGGCCGTCGAGCATTCCGGCGCAACGCGGGAAAGCCGTTTTTCATAAAAAGCGGTTTTTATATCGAAGAGGCGCGGAACGAGGCACAACGGGAACTCTGACGGTTTCGAGGTTCTTTGGATCGTGGCTTTACTCGCACACTCCGCAACGACGAGGTCTGGTTGCCAACCTCGGTCTTTAGCTTGTCCCCCGGTAGCAAACTCTGCAATTATATTCAAAATTCAAATTCAAAATTATTCCATTTTTTTCAAACAACATTTATGCATACGGATTTCCAGATTTTTTGTCAAATTTTCAAATTTTTTGTCAAAATTTCAGATTTTTCGTCACATTTTCACATTTTTCGTCAATTTTTTTACATTATTCGTCAAAGTTTCAAGTTTTTCGTCAAATTTCCATATTTTTTGTCAAATTTTCAAGTTTTTGTCAAAATTTCAGATTTTTCGTCACATTTTCCCATTTTTCGTCAATTTTTTACTTTTTTCATTGAATGAATTTTCCCGTTTTTTGTCAAATTTTCAAGTTTTTCGTCAAATTTTCATATTTTTCCTCAAAATTGCAAAGTTTTCATAAGATTTTCACACTATTCATCAATTTGTTACTGTTTTCATCATATTTTCACATTTTTCGTCAAATTTTCATATTTTCCCCAAAATTGTAAAGTTTTGTGAGATTTACACACTATTTATCAATTTTTTACTGTTTTTATCATATTTTCACATTTTTCGTCAAATTTTCGTAAAATCTTTACATTTTTCACCCATTTCCCATGAAAATTGACCATTTGTTTGCTAAAATCTCTCAGAGTGACAAAAAGTTTCGAGAATACGATTCGTACCGGTGAGGATCCTGCTGCGGCGATTGAGTGGAGCGGAAGAACCGGCGAAGGCGTCGTCGGTGCTTCCATCGGCGATTCCGTCTCCGACCTTGGCATCCTCCCAATTTCCGGTTTTGATTCGATTGAATCTCCGGAGAAACTAGCGTATTTCAGTCGCCTACCGTAGATCGGTCCCACTTTTGTTTCCTCCCCACGTTGATGCCGCTCGTAACGTAACAACAACCTATTTCGGACAATACCATGATTCGTTATTTCCTCCTCTTTCCGCGAGCACATTTAAGTTCGCATCGTTGTTGGAATGCAACGAAAACTCATTATTTTTCATAGCAAAACTAAAAATTTTCATACAGTGTTCGTCAACAATATTATTGGAGAATCTTCTTTGCCATTGGAAAACTGAATTTTCATTAGAAAAACTATTAATTAAAGCCCCCCGCACACGACGCTTGTTTTGCTGCTAGATTGCATGCTAGAATTTGCCGCTGGGTTCTAAGTTGGCTGTGGCGCTGGGTGCAACGATGGCGCCCTCGTTGGGTTGGCTTCACACGATGCTTGTCGCTAGGCGTGCTAGCGTGCCGGGAGAATACGTAGTCCCAGCATTTCTAACCTCAACAGTACCATGGACGCTCGAGTGCAACCTATTGCGGCTGAAATAATTCGACGTAGGAAAGCAATTATCGTGTCAGCTGTAGTAACTGCTTTTAAACGTAGACATCTACTGGAACAACGAAAACGTAAATTGTGGAGTCGCGAGTGGCTGTTACGGCGTGATAGAGGACAGAATGTTCTAAATATGGTATTTCGTGAGCTCGGGTATGTAACCATATGATTTTCATTTTATTTGTTATTACTTTTTTGGATTTTCAATTTTATACTTGATTTTTCAATGCATATTTATACTAAATTTTTGTTTAGCCCCGAAGATCCTGCCAGTTTCACCAATTATACTCGAATGATGGAAGATGACTGGAATGAGTTGTTGACACTTCTGACTCTGGCCATAAAAAAACAGGATACCGTTATGCGTCAAGCTATATCACCGAGGGACAGACTCACTGTGACTCTCCGATATTTAGCAACGGGCAATACCTTTCAAGATTTGAGCTACTCCACTCGCATAGCCTCGAACACAATTTCAAAAGTGATTGACGAAACTTTGAGAGCAATAGTAGAAGTACTCGACTCAAAAGTATGGAATTTCCCATCATCCCCGGAGGAATGGCAGGTTGTCGCTCACAAATTCGACACTTTATGGAATTTTCCTCATTGCATCGGTGCGCTGGATGGGAAACACATCAATTTTCGTCCCCCTCGAAGTGATGGATCGATTTACCGTAATTATAAGGGAAAAGACAGCATTGTGCTTCTGGGTCTTGTCGATGCTGAATACAGATTTTTGTTTGTTGACGTCGGAAGAAATGGACGTATGCACGATTCTGCTGTTTTGCGTGAGAGCCCATTATGGACTAAGATCAACGATGGAACGTTGAACTTACCTGCGCCATGTGAAATTCCAGGCTTTAGTTACAAATTACCGTACGTGATTGTCGGTGACGACGCATTTGCATTGAAACCTAATTTGTTAAAGCCGTATCCGGATAGAAACTTGACGCTTGAGAAAAGAATATTCAACTACAGATTGAGCCGTGCTCGCAGAACTGTTGAAAACGCTTTTGGCATACTGGCAAACAGATGGCGAGTTTTACTTTCTACGATATCTCTCTCCGTTCAAAAAGTAGAGACAATAACTTATGCGTGTGTGCTTTTGCATAATTATTTAATCAATAAATCTAACAATGATTCCAGTCAATGGTACGTGCCGTATAATTACAGAATCTCAAGCCGCGTTGATAGTAATTGTAATGCAGTACAATTATCCGAAGGGCAGAATGCCTCCCTATATCTGAGAAATAACCGGAGCAGTAATGAAGCTCTAGAGATACGAGATAAATTTTGTGAATACTTTAATACTACAGGCATAGTGCCATTTCAATATACCGCTATTGAACGAGGTAACTATTAGTCGTTGCTCTACGAGCAAGTTCATAGTATTTATTCATTTATTGATTTATTTACTAGCACTGCGGCCGCGGCTTGTATTTGTATTTGATAGTATTTCTACAATGTTTATACAGAAATAAATAAATGCCATTACTGGTTTTATATTATTTGAATTTTGTTTGTGTACGAAAGACTTTTGAAAATATCTCTTTGACTAAGCAGCATCGACAATTCAAAAAAGAATCCCTTCAAAATTACACAGATTCTCGAGTTTTTGGATATTCGCCAAGGACTTCCGGGAAATTTCGAGAAATTCCGGAGAGTGTGAATGGGCAGAGTGTTGTCCGAAGTGCAAGCGACGAAAGGAACGATTATATTTTTTTACGACTTTTTCTCAACGATTATCGAAGCGTCCGAGAGAAAAGTTCGACCGAGAAAAATCCATAGTCCCTGAGAACCGTGAACTGTAGTTAATTTTTGTTCCTTCATCGATCTCGCCGCTTCGCGTTGACCTTAATTTTAGCAATATTGGAGTAATTTTTAATGCTAACAATTATACATAAAGAATGACGTGAAATATTAAACATAAATAACGAAATGAAAAAACACACAAGAGACTTTGGAATGGAATTTTTATAAAAGAAAATAAAAATCAAGATTTTTTGGTTGTCGGTGATGTGGAAACGGGCTGGTGTACTCTTTTTCTTTCACTTTCTAACCAGAATTTATTCCCCCTCGATCGAACAAGATTTTACAACAAAGAAATTGTCATGATTGTTCTTTTTTCGATTTTTGAATTTTGAAAATTCAAGGAAAACGTGGAAAACAAAAATTTCCTTCGTTCATCATTTTTTTCTGGTTTGTTTGTCGATTTTTGAAATTTGAAAATTTAAGGCACACATGAAAAATGGAAATTTCTCTCATTTATCATTTCCTTCAGGCTTCTTAGAAGTTTTTTTTGCTTTTCTACGGAGATAAAGGCACGATAGGGTGTTTTTTTCGATTTTACAGATTCTGAAAATTTGACTTGAACGGAAAAAATAAAATTTTCTCCTGTTTATCGTTTTCGTCAAAAAATGTTTCACTTTCCCACGGAGATAGAGGAACGATAGGGTACTTTGGAATTTTGAAAAGGAACACGTGGAAAATAAAAATTTCTCGTTCGTCGTTTTTTTTTTCAGGTTTAAAAAAATAGTATTTTGCTTTTCTACAGAGGTAGAGACACGATACATCGATATTCATAGCAAAATAGAGTGGCTTATATTCGTAGCGCTGCACATCAATCAGAATAGAATTCATATTTTTTGTTGTTTTTCTTTTATACATCAAGATCAGTCACGTACAGGTATAAATTCGGATTTTTAGTTTCTTTTTCTCTTAATTTCTAACTTCGATGTACGTACATTGCTTAAAGCTTCAAGAGCTGAGGTATTTTTTTTCTCTTCTCGTTATATTTTGAGAGAAAATTATTCGAACACAGCCGATTTTTATGCTCATTTGTACAATCGTCATATATTTTTTCTCTTGTCCGTTGTCAAATATTTATCTTAGTGTCATATATTTTCCTTCCGTTGGAATTTTAGTGTCATAACACACACACACACACACACACACACACACACACACACACACACACACCTTTTTTTAATTTTTTGATCGCTGGTAGTCGGTAGTTTTGGCATTGATAATTAATTGGGTAACTTGATTCATTACCTCCAGCTTCAATTGTTCATCTCGAAACTGTCGCAGTACGCTTCCCATAAATGTTAAAAATCCATCTACGCAGTCCGGAGTTGAATTTGGCGGAGGCGTGTTGATGGTGATAGGCGCATTCATTGAATCCGTTAGATTTTTTATGACGGTGGAAAATTCGTCACTATCGTCCAATCGCGGATTCTTTCTTTTACGTTTTGCCGAAGAGCCAACTCCAGACGTCGAAGAGCTGGATTGCGAGGAACTATGAGGACGTAGAAATGTATTTTCTTGCAGGTTGTTGGTCGTCACTGATGAAAGGGATGATGAGCGACTCCTATGTGGAGATGGTGATGGTGATGAATGTCTATGGATCTGCAGCGAAGTACTATTCGTATCCGACACTTCTGTTGTCGAAGAAGATCCACAGAGATTCTCCTGCGCTCGCATCATCCCGTCAAGCTCTGTGGTAAAAACATCTTCCACGTACTCAACGTTCTCGTAACAAGCTCCGTCTTCGGAGTTCTCTTCCATCATGTGTGTCACTGTACCCTACAAACAAAAAGGCATGAGTTTTGCATTCACAAAGTTTTTTTTTCATGTTTTATCATTTTTAGCATTACTTGACTCAACGGCATATCGGACAGCGAAACCTGACTATCCAGAGAAGTCCTGTTTCTACGCGGGTTCACGTAGGAATCGAGGAACAGAAGTTTTTCGTAGTACCACAGGCTCGGTTTATAAATCTGGAAATGTTTACATAAATGTTTATTATTGGTCATATTTTTTATTTAAGGTTAGTTTAGATTTCTTAGTTAAATAGTAAAGAATACTTACGTCATCGGTGCCAGTCCCGCTTTTTAAAGAGGATTTAACCTTTGAGTGCTCGATATTGGATTGATTTCGCAAATTATGGAATTTATTTGAGCACTCTTTTGTCGTCGACGCTGGCCTTAACCTCAACACTGCGTTGTTCACTCGATTAAGAGCCATGGTTCGAAGGTTTTTATTGTGATAGTTCGGCGTATTGGTTGCATACAAACATGGCTCCTCTTTATATGCGTCAATTAAAACTGTTATCTGCTCCGCGGACCACCTTTGCGCCATTTTTTAATTTGGATCTCAGTCGAAAAAAGTGAGAACAGTGAAAACGTGCAAGAAAACCATCACGAAAAATAGCACACGCTCTATCACCGAAATCCAGCACGCGACCACGCTTCAGAGCCATCAGAGGCGCCACTTTCTAGCAGCGCTCCCAGCAGAGCAGCCATCCTAGTACCCCGCATGCGATCTAGCAGCAAAACCAGCGCCGTGTGCAGCGGGCTTAACAGAGTCACGAAAGAAAAAAATAAAAATTATCGATATTACAATTATTGACAAAATTATATGAAAATTTACGAAATTTGTTGATTGATAAGTGAATGAATGAAAATGATTATTTTCGGCTGAGAAAGAACAAGCAGGAACAAAGTTATTAACTTACTTTGTATTTTTCAATGAGCTTGAGGCAATTTATTGGCGTGTACTCCGGGTGAATGATTCGTCGATCGGGGACGACGATTCCCCGGAGCATCGTGTAAATGCCGGTGAGCCAGGCGAGCGACGAGAACAGAAGCGTCACGGAATCTTCGAAGGCGTGAAAGTTGGCGTATTGAGAAAAATCTTGCCGGTCCTGTCATAATTCCATTTTTTATTGAGATCTCCTCCGGATCCTGGTGAATCAGAACAAAAAATTGATAAGTAATTAGTAAATATAATGAATTTTTCTTATTAATATATTTTCCGTTGCATTTTTTATAGCAGAGCCCAAAACTTTCATAGAGTATTCGTCAAACCATTTGATTCGTCAACGATTTGATTGGAAAATCTTTTTTGCCATTGGAAAACTGAATATTGTGTCGAATTTTTTTTATAGCAGAGCGTAAAATTTTCATGCAGTATTTATCAACGATATATAATTGGGAAATCTTCTTTGCCATTGGAAAACTGAATTTATTAGAAAAATTTAAACCCATCAATCCTCGAAAAAAACAATGGCTTGCTATTGTGGTCTTGAGGGAAATGGAGAAAAAACTTACCAGTTGTGTTGTCAATCGACGACGGAGTATCCGATGGCGTTCCGCTGACATGGGAGATTCTCGAATTTGGACGAATTTGGATCCTCGGCGTAGCCAAGAGTGCTGTGTCAACAGACTCGCCGTTGTTCGCTGGTTCCACATTCGTTGTCGTCGTCGAAGTCGACGCCGTGCCTTCGGACTCTGGGCGACCGGGGGAATCGGATTGTGCAGCGCGATGTCTTCCTCGTAGAAAGCGTCGATGCGGGCTACAAGATAGAATTTGGATCCTCGGCGTAGCCAAGAGTGCTGTGTCAACAGACTCGCCGTTGTTCGCTGGTTCCACATTCGTTGTCGTCGTCGAAGTCGACGCCGTGCCTTCGGACTCTGGGCGACCAGAGGAATCCGATTGTGCAGCGAGATTTCTTCCTCGTAGAAAGAGTCGATGCGGGCTACAAGACAAAAGGATTATTTTAATCGATCGGAGCAGGAATTTGAGTCTAGGTAGCTTTCGCACTCACCAATTTTGCCTCTGCCAGCCTTCGAAACTTCCTCGCTCTGCCGGATAATGGTCTCGGCTAAAGTTGAAAAACAATTTCCGCTTGTAGCACTTTTTTCGACTCTTCCATGAGACGACGCCGCCGGTCGATCGCACGCCGAACGTCTTCCTGTCGCTGCATCTCGTTTGCATGCATGCATCACGTCGAGTCTCATTTTTCTGCTCATGTTTTCACTTTTACCCCGAAATACTGAGCAGGCTCATTTTGAATTTGCTGGACTAGCGGACGCGGAATAACGGGACAGCTGAAGTTTCACGTTTAGAATTGAAATATAAAAATGCTGTCACATAAAAAAATTGGTTTTTTTCGAATTCGAACACTCGAAAGCCCACATAACCTCAAATTTTGACATTTTGACATTTTCGCCCCTCTGCCCCACTGCTTCGCCGCCCATACCGCCTAATTCACTCACTCACTAACATCACTAAAAAATATACACTCTTGGAAAATCATTTTCACATTTCATTCATAATGAAAAAAACTGAAAGAAAGATCGAATCGATCGATCCATCGATATCGACATACGAGTCGATGGACGACGGGGCTATATATATATATATATATTCAAGATATATATAAAATAAAATATAATCGAGGCACTGACGCGGTAGAAGGAGAGAGAGAGAGATAGCACAATGCGCCGACGCGGCAGAGCGAGAGAGACAGCGCTATAGACGCGCCGGCGGTAGAGAGAAAGAGAGGCCCGATATATATATCTGTCTCTCTCGCTCAGTGGCGCGTGAAGAGTGGGGATACCGCGTTCAGCGGAGCGGGTGACGTCACAGGCCAAAAATGTCCACCAGGCTCGTAAGAGCGTATGTCCAAGCGCCTGCGCACGCAACTTACGCCTTTCTGACTGTGAGAATCAGAAAGCGTCCCGGATCGCGCGACCAAAATCTTCAATATCAGATTTCTCTCGATTGGCTGAACGGATTCTGTTCTACCAAAGACCAATCGAAAGATAAAAAATCAAAGAAAATTCAAATTTAATATGAAATTTTTCTGTCGCCCCGTTTTTCCGTAAAAACGATTGAAAGTTTCTATGACGTCACAAAACACCTATTTTACTGTATATAAGAGTACGGCAGCTCTCGCGCTACGCTTTTCTTTTAATACTTGGCGTCGAGCCGCTGCCGCGTCTCTTGATCGATGCGAAACTTCTTTCGCAGTAAAATTTCTCTGACAGCGAAAGACAAACATTATGACTCGAATCGGTCACCATATTTGTCTGTCAGCAGCACAAATATATGCAGTTATGAATTCATTGCAATTAAACTTTCTTTTCTTCCAAGCGAAAGATTAAAATCATCCGCTGTCAATGCAAAACTTTTTCCACAATGACATATATAAATACACTTCCCTGATTGAAGTTGCATTTTCCTAAATACTATCAATGGAGCACCCAGATTTATTGCGAAATGAAAGAAAAAAATGAGGCTTCGCAACAATTAAATCTGAAGTTTCTTAAATCTATTGATTTTCTCAACCCTTATTGACAAAAACGATTGGTTATGCGTAATAAAATCATTTTTTACGTTCGAAGAGAAAGGACTTTCAGTTCTATACATTTGAGGAGATACCAATTGGAGTAATAAATTTGGAACCGAATTATTCCTTTAATTTTAGGAAAATCAGCCAACCACAAGCCGTCCGTTGAAACGGTAAAAAACTGAGCATTGGAGACCAGCTACTACTGGCCCAAACTCCATTCCAAACCCGGTATTGTTGCCAAAAATGACTCCACAGCTGGAGCAACGAGTTCAAAACGTCGGGATTCTGCAGGCCCAGAAAAATCTTACCTACTTTTCGGCAAGCGATCTTTTGCATCTCACGGATGGACAACCGGCCAAAAGTGATTATTATAATTATGCATCAACGATCGTTGCAACACACCCAGAGTTGAATGGTGGAGACCGTGGCTGCGTAAGTTTATGCTTCGTTCGTACATTTATCTAGTTCTTCCTCGTGTTGACACTTAAATTGCGGATCATTAATTGATTCAATTCTATTTTGAACTACAGGGAATCATGAGGAATCAACTCAGTACGAGTGTGCGGAACCGACGGGCAAACCAAAAAAAAATCGATCAGGAACTTGAGCAAAAACCAATCAACACCGACAGAAAATAAAGCGCCAATTAACTTTGATTGTTGATGAAGAGTACGTTTGACTGAAATTTTCAATTGATTAATTAACATTTTTAGATGACATACGTTTGGTTATACATCGGTTGTTACTCTGTAATATTCTAGACAAGTCGATATTGATGGTATGGACGCACTGAAAGAGCTGGAAAAGAAAAGTAATTCTGTGGACACGCCACACACACGGCTGCTTTTGGAAACATCTTTAACCGTGCGACGGAAATGGATTACAAATGAGGCTAAAAATATCCTTGATATAACGGAGCGATTCCCGCAACTGAAAATTCATAGCTTGGTACGTAACTGTCAAATACTTACTCTTCACATAAACTTGACGATATAATGATTGAATGTTTTCCTCTTTCCCTCTAGATTACATTCGAAATGCAAAGAGTGGTGGCCCTGGCTGGAGAAGAAATGGCCGCTAAAAGGAATAGAATGCTACAAAAGCTTGCCATTTACTTCGGCGTGGAATCATCTGAAGATGACGACGTGACCGAGGCTCAACTTCTCACACAACTTTGGACCAGGCTAACGGCGAAAAGTGTTTAAAAAAAAGCAGTAAACAAATCGAGCATGCCTCTTTTTACAGTTAAATAAGTATGTTTATCATCCATTGAATGTGGTATTTTACTTTGTTTTGGTCTAATTGACGTTTCCCTTACAGCAGCTGAGTGCGATCACCAGCCTCAATTCTGTGGAAGAAGCTTCGCCCCGTGTCGTGCTCTATACGAAGGATAGTTTGCGGCACCATACTTAGTGGCTGATAAAGACCTGCGAATAAAAATTGACAATCCAACTGTCAATAAAACAGTGATTTGTCTTATTGCGAGCTATTTTTCGTGGGATGCAGCGTACCCTCCGCCGTACGTAAATACTTTACACTATTTGGAATCGGAGATCGTCAGGCCTGTCCCCAAAATGAAACCGTGTGTTCAAAAATTTAAGCGAGACAGCGAAGTGATGTTCGAAAAGAATACTTCGTCCCATAACCTGCAAGTATAAGGACTTTCGTACGTCTGATTTTTTTTTTGTTTTTACCGCGTTTATTTGTCATTCTTCTAAACATTCCATAACGAAATTTTCATATTCATTGCTATTTTTTTATTAGCTTCCACAGTTCAATTCTTATGTTGCCATTTGGACCACAGAAATTTTCCTAAAAAACTTTTATTAGTGTCTCAGAAGAACTCGTTTCATAAATTTTATTATAGTGAAAGCCGATGTATTTTTAAAGATAGAGGGAATTTTTAAATTTCTTTGTAAGCTTTTAATTTCTTCGTTATTCTTTGTAAAGTCTTTGTAATTTTATATACGGAGGAAATATACATTTTATGGTTTAAATATTCTTTTCTGTTTATTTATTGAACATTCAACGATTTTGACGGCATCCATCTGTTTCGGATTGGGATCTTAAGGTGATGGAGCAGGTCAAAGTCCAACAAATATTTTTCAAAACATTTTCATTTTTATTTTGCTCATGTGAATTATTCAAAAGCCCTGAGCTATACATGAAATTGAAAAAATGAGAATGCCTATACAGCCGACGTTGGGATATTTTCAAAATTTCAACCTCCAAGGGTGGGTTTCAAAACGGTTTTTTTTGTTGTTCAAAATTTCCTCTTTTTATTTCTCGGACCCTTTCAGATAATTTGTTACATAACATTTCGATATTCCAACATTTTTTTCATACATCCCGTGGGGATGCATCTGGCTGTTGCGAATTTCAGCGTCATTACATTATTCCACAGCCAGTTTACCAGTGAATTTTTTATACAAGCTGCAGTCATTTCATTCCATCATTGTGTACCTTCTTATTCCGTATCCTGTCTTAATCCATTTCAGAATCCTGAAGAAGAAAAGTTCCCGGAATGAAGAAGAAGTGAATCCGACGTTTACCGGCAGCACGCAAGTGTTAGCCGAGAACCCCCAGAATTTTGTTTCTCGGGAGCACTTGGAAACAAGTGCTGGTGTTTGCCATGATCCGCTGATGAATGAATCAGCTGCGGATAGTTATGAGTGGGAATC
Source organism: Hyposoter dolosus (assembly GCA_963921915.1). NCBI lineage: Eukaryota > Metazoa > Arthropoda > Insecta > Hymenoptera > Ichneumonidae > Hyposoter > Hyposoter dolosus. The sequence continues at coordinate 493,401 of OY998139.1, forward strand.
ATGGAATTCACACTCCACCGGCAGCATGCAAGTGCTTGCCGATGGCTTCCGAAATTTTACTTTTCGGGAACACTTGGAAACAAGTGGTGGCGCTAGCCACGGTCGACTGATGGATGCATCAGCCGAGCATCGTGCGTTCTTTCGGAAGAACGTAGCCAGAACCACGATATTCGTCAAGTACACACGAGAAGATGTACGTAATTTGGAGGTTCTCATCGATAACCACGGAAATCGGGCTATCCGCGACTTGTCTCTGAGTCCAGATTCTCCAACATTTTCCGAGCGATATCCGAGCATATCTGAATCGTACAAGCATTCCTTGTCCGAACACGCCAGTATGGAAAATGACCATTCTCCATTAACCGGGATTGACAGTCCCGGGAGTCCATGTCCAACTAAGCAGAGCTTAATTACGCTTGGAAAGGATAATGCGTCCAACCGACAGGTGGAACAAACCGTTCCACAACAATCGGAGGATGACGATCCTGAAACGATTACCGAAAGCAGTCTTATTGAAAAGAATAACACTGTTCACTCCACTTTTCAAGGTCGACGAATAGTCGATGTGGATTTTTCCCTGCAGCAAATGCATGAGAAATTTGACAACCACAACAAAGATGGGTTGAAATGTCCCTTCAGTGATGTGGAAACAGTCAAATCATGGGATCGAGGATTGCGCACTCAATACTTCTTCCAGTGCCAAAATTGCGGTCACAAGTTTGATATCTGGACTGATAACGATGCCCAAGATGTTATGGGCATAAATGAAAGCACTGTGTGCGTCACGATCACTGCTGGCATTGGTTACAGCACTTTGCAAGAGATTCTTGCTGGAATGGCTATTCCGTGTATAGCACTCAATACTTACATTAAGTATCGGAACAAACTTTTCGACACATTTTACAGTGTCGCTCAAAGGGAAAGAGAAAAGGCAGCAGCTGAGGAAAAAGAGATGGCTATTAAAAAAGGTCATGTCGTTAATGGCATCCCCTGCATCGAAGTAGTTGCAGATGGATGTTGGGCGAAACGTTCCTACGCAAGTGGAATGCATGATGCACTATCAGGTGCAGCCGTGATTATTGGTCACGAGACCGGGGCAGTTTTGTTCATCGGTGTACGCAACAAATATTGTGCAACTCACGAGAGAGCGAAGCGACATAATGTCGAGCCACCACCTCATCATTGCCGTAAGAACTGGGGTCGCGATCAAAGTTCAACGGCAATGGAAACCGACATTATTTTAGAAGGTTTCAATAGTAGTATAGAAACTAACGGACTTATTTACAAGACGTTAATTTCTGATGGTGACAGTAGCGTGTACCAAGCTATCCGAGATGCAGACCCTTACGGTAGGCATGGAGTTACGGTAGAAAAAGTGGAATGTAATAACCACTTGTTTCGCAACTGCAGCAAGAAACTTCGCGTTGCTTCTAAATTGAAGCTTAAAGTCGTTCCCACTACAAAACGAATGAACACTACACAGTTTCGAGAATTCGTATCCTCCAGCGGCTTGAAAATCCGTAAGGACGTTGAGCGCGCAAGAGACCTCCGTAAAGCGGAAAATGGTTCGGAAGAAGAGAAATGTACACGATTGTGTAAGGACATTCTGAATGTCATGAGACATGTATACGGCGACCATGACAATTGCCGCACTCTTCCATTCGCTTGCGAACCGAAAGAGAATGAAATCAATGTCATGGCTGAACTGCAGTGGACCGGTGTTTACGAGGCCGTTTGCGAAGCGGTGCGATATTTGAGCTGCCACGCCAAGAGTTTGTTGAAAAAAGTAACGAACAACGTGGCGGAACGATGCAATTCAATAATAAACAAAGAAGTTGGAGGCAAACGGATCAACTATTGTTCCGGGGACGCGTATGAAATTAGATGTGTTTCTGCGACCGCACAACGCAACACACATAAGGTGTTGTCGAAAGTGCACTTACAGAGACGTTGCAAAATACCTCGAACTGTAGCAAGGCTTGAAAAGTGGAGGCATCGCAAAAACTTGTCCAACCACATCCGCCGACAAACGAAACGCTCTCGCAAGTTTCGCAAGTTCAGAGGAACTGACAAGGACTACGGTCCATCAGCTCGAAAACCAGATCTAGATGAAGATTTGGTCAATGTTCTCGCTGAAGATCATCTCAAGCAATTGAAGGCTTATCAAAGTAATTGGGAGCAGATTGAGCGAGAAACGGTATCGCAGGATTCTTCGGAGCTATGGAATCAGCTGCGTACCAAAATTTTGACGGCTTCGAGATTCGGTCCTGTATGCCGAATGTTGCCAACAACTTCATGCGCAAACATGGTTTCGCAGATCATATATCCAAAGATTGTGGATACCGCAGCGACCAAATATGGTCGTGATCACGAAGATGAGGCCAGGAAAGCGATCGAACGCCAGTTGGGAAAAAAAATTGTTTCTTGTGGCCTTTTTATCGATCAAGAGTTTCCGTATTTGGGAGCATCGCCAGATGGTTTGATCGATGACGATGGCATTGTTGAAATCAAATGCCCTTTTTCGGCTCAAGATGTCGAATTGTCGCAGGCAATACGAGAAAAGCCCAACCTCAAAAGAATTTTTGACAAGAAAAATCTAAATCTTTTGAACAAGTCTCATGCGTATTACTATCAAGTACAAGGACAACTTCACGTAACCAGGCGAAGTTACTGTCAGTTTGTGCTGTAGACTTCGGCCGATTTGAAAATCGTCACTGTTCAAAGAGACGATCCCTTTTGGGAATCAAAAATGAGGGTGGGGCTTAATATTAGGAATAACCAAATTGTCAAACAGTTGATAATTCGAAATTTTAGTATTCATAATATTAAATAAATGAAAAGTAAAAAAGTCGAAATTTATATTTTGGATAGTACATTAAATTAAATGCATATTTAGGGTAATATTTTTTCTTCGAACGCGCATTTATTCGAAAATTTATATTCAGATTATCTATACTTCAAACGCAGATAACATAGAATATGTAATGTAAAAATATGATATTTTCGAAATTCAAAATGCCGAGCACTTCTTTTAATGATGGACCAAAATGTATACCGTTCATAATTCGAAATCGAATTTTTCGAATGAGCAAAAGTTCGAAATACGTAACATCGAACGTTCAAAATAGCGAACGGCCGAAAGGCGAACGTCGAAATAGCGAACGCTGAAATAGCGAATATACCACTACTTTTTGTTATCGCGAAGCTGGAACCTCCCGTACATTTTTTCACATACGCGCACATTGAAAAAATGCATTACCTAACTTAAATGTAATTCAGTAGAGTAAACGAAGTGTAAGTTTGGCCAAATTTCTTCAAAGCGAGCCCCGACCGCCACAACTCGCCGCCGACAAAATAGATCTCTGTCACTATTCATCTACCGACCTTGTACAAGTTTTGTTCTGGTTAAAAAACGTTGAATTTTGAATCTTGATTCACCAAAAATGCTCATGTTCGTTGTTCGCCATTTTTAAAGTCAAATTTTCGAAATTTCGTCGTTTATTCATATAAGACCGTTTTATTTCGAGCAAGTTCAAAGAGTTGAGGTGAGAATAAGGAAACGACAAACAAAACCGACAATTCAGAATTCAGAAAAGTAAAAAAGGGCGCCAAGTATTTAAAAAGTGCAACCGCAGTTGGAAAATTATGATTCACATATCTATATATTACTTTGTATTAAAATTTCTCCATCATTAAAGTTTTGATAAATATTGCCCTTTCCAAAAAGAAGAGAAATCCGTGGAAAAATACTCCAGAAAAGTAAAAAAAGAACGCCAACTATTAAAAAATCGCAACCTCAGTTGAAAAATAACGACCCAATTTTTTCTTGATATTACTTTACAATGTAACACTTTTGATTTACTAAATTTATGTATTTTATTTTTCCCTCACTGCAAACCATCCTTTGACCTTCATTTATATCTTATCAAAAAGTGTCAAACTCAATTGAGACAAAAAAACAATGAAATCATTGTGCCATAGCCAAGAGCTCATAAATGAATGACTAAATTTCACAGACGAACGTACGCCCTTAACACATTCGGTTCAAGGGTTTCTCCATTTTGGAGGATTCCAGCATGATTATCCTGAATATTATGATGACTTCATGCTAGCTAAAGATCATGAATGTACGTACAATACAATTCCACGGGAAACGAAACATGAAAAAGGGCACGTTTGCGTACAAGGGCACGCGAACACGTACACGTACTTCCCGGACGAATTCACTGCAAAGATTATACAAAAACTTGGCGTGCATGGTTTTCGAAAATAATTTTGGGAAGACAAAAGATAATCGAATGTACCAACCAGATTAATAATCAACTCATTTCCGTTTATGAAAAAAGAATTTCATTTTTTACGTAGCATATGTCAGTTTGCATTGAGGGGAGAGCAGGCTTTAGGCGCTTCAAAAAATCAATTTTTTTTACACAAATGTCTTCCCAAATTATCCAAGAATGTGTCCCTAAAATTTCAGACGCAAATTCGAAATATTTTCGGAGTTACGGAAGAAATAGTGAGCAAGCGTCGAGCAGGTATACGAGCGGGATCGGTCGGAGCGTGCGCGCTCTACCCCTTGATCTATTGTACGTTTTGTGATCTATTGTATCGTTCTTTGAAGAGTCTGAAGGGCAACTCTATGGACCAGGAATCGCTGATTAGCATAGTAATGTGGTAAGTTGCAGAAAATACGATTCTTTATGTACGAAAACTGACGCACGATTTCTCGGTTTTTCATTTTTACGATTTTTCCTAATTGGCGGGAAAGATAGGGAAAAAACTAAACGTCCCATCGAAACGAAACGAAATGCATTCTATTCGGGATTAAATTCTCTTTTAGTCGAACCTAAAAAACCTTAAGGGGTTATATACAGTTGGAAAACCAAAAAAAAACTTGTTTTTTTACGAATTTTTTCTGGCTAGGGATTTTATCTGATGAATGAAAGGCAAAGGAATCAAATGTATTGTCATCTTTCAACTCTCTATCGCCATTTTCTATTTTCAAAAATATAGCTTCACATAGCTCCTGTAGTTGTGTACTCTAAAAAAAAGGCGTTTTGCGGTGAGCATGAAATCTCCCGTTTGGATCAGCTGAAATTAAAAAACCAAATAGATTTGTTTAGTGGATAGATGAATGCTGGGATAAGGCGAAAAAATAAGATTTCCGAAAATCATTTCTATTTGTTTGAACCATTGAACGACCGAAAATCGGTTAAGAATTGAAATTTCGTCTTTGAGGAGCCGCCATTTCATCAAAACTGGTAATTCCAACTATTCCTTCGTCCAATCCCAGCATTCATCTATCCACTAAACAAATCTATTTGGTTTTTCAATTTCAGCTGATCCAAACGGGAGATTTCATGCTCACCGCAAAACGCATTTTTTTTAGAGGACCTTCACGAGATCAACTACAGGAGCTATCTGAAGCAATATTTCGTTAAATATAAAATAGCGATAGAGAGTTAAAAGATGACACTTCATTTACTTTCTTATGCTTTTCCTCGTCAAATAAAATCCCTATCCGGAAAAAATTCGTAAAAAAAACGAGTTTTTTTGTCCTTTCAACTGTATATAACCCCTTAAGAAAGTTGAGATTAACCCACTTTTTAAACAATCTAAAGTGAATTTTTTTTTCACAAAATAGTACATTATAACACTAGGACGAAAAATCTTTTTCTGACGAGTGTGAGTTTGCAGGCCGAGCCGAAGGCGAGAACTGCAATCACACGAGTCAGGAAAAGTTTTTCGTACGTGTATTATACGAAATTTTATATTACGAGGTGCGGAAATGGGGGTTTTGTGTACGCGAAGCGTACGCAAAACGCCCGATGTTGTCTCTTTGTTCCTTAATGTATCCCGTCTGTTCCCGACCCCCCTCTCAGCGGCGTCCCCAGTTCATACTGCCCCCCCCCAAAGGGGGGGGGGTGGGGAATTCCTCATCCATGTTTAACGAGTAAACATGGATGAGGAATTCCTTCGCCGAAATTATTTTTGGAAACCATGCACGCCAAGTTTTTGTATAATCTGTGACGTAACTTCCGGTCACGTCACTCGTACGAAGGGCCGTCGACCAGTGGACCGAGTTTACGGTCCAGCATTTCGGTCGCCACTCGTCGTTTCAGGAGAAGGCGTCGGCGGAGACTCACCGCGGTATTTTAGGCTAAGATTAATTATAAGCTCGTATTGTTGTTTCGTGCCCTTTCCGCGGTTTTGGGCGATAAAAAGAAAGTAACGTCCTGTAAAGTAAAGTAAAGTAAAGTAATGTTTGTTAAAAATCACAATCGACCCCGACGTATCACCGCGTTTCGCCGTCGAGTTTCATCCCGGGTACCGAGCTCAACTTTCGGTTTCCGTGCATCGCCGTTGAGATTACCTTGTCGTTTGGATTGCCGAGAGCCGCGGGAACTACCTTTTCCTTTCAGTTTTTGCCATCCATTTTGTCGCGTTTCTCGCGCGACCTCGCCGCCGCTCGTCTCTCGCGAGGAGACTAACTTTTGCCTTGTACCTTGCCTTTTCGCTCCGTTCTCTTTAGGGATCGTCGCCCCTGTCGAACGTTTTAAGTCGAGACCAACGCGGCTTGTCGTGGGCGGTCGGAGGTGCACGCTGGTTCCGTGGCCATTCGATGATGCCCCCCGTGACCTCCTCGCGGTTGCAACCGAGTAGTTGCTGCGCCCACGGCTGTAACCTCGGGTACCACGGTCCGCTAACCCCGGCGCCTCATCGTAGCGGGATTCGGGAAATACCAGGGGTGGAGGTGCTGTTTGCCATGGTGGCGAGTGGGCCCACCGCGGCTCGCACTGATCCGCGAGTCGCGATGGAGGCCTCCCCTTCTCCCCGTCATGGACGTCGCCCGGATCCCCGGAGGAAGCGTGCCCGAGGCACGGCCGACATAGACGTAGGGGGTGGCAATCCTGGGAGAGACGGCAGGCGGAAAGGTACAGGAGTCACTCGAAAATTGCTTTGCGTATCGTCGATCTGATCAATCGGCGGTACGAGCGGTTCAAATAACCCGCCAAACATCGCGCGGCGCGGCGACGCCTAGCTGGCGCCTAGAGCGCGCTAGAGCTGCCTCGCGCGGGACTAGTGGTGGTGGGGAGAGCGCGAGAACGGGAGAGGTAGGTTTGCGCGCTACGCAAATCAGTCTCCTGCCGGCGTCCGACCAGAGTGGTGACACCTTCATTCCTTTCGCTATCTTGGCCGTTCTTTACCTTCTGCCTTTGCTCGAGCTGTTCGGGACCTTCTGGACGCGCAGGTTTCTCGGTAAGCCCGATCCTTTTTCTCTTCAACCCGCGTTACGGGGGTTTGCTCGTTAAAAATAATTCTAACATACGATCACCGGCATGGCGAACATTGTCGGCCATTCCGGGAGATCTTTTCGTAAAGTCTCTTTGTCGTTGCAGGGGAGGAGCGGGTTGACAATTTTCGGGTACTTGGCCACCCGTCCCCGGCTCGCCCGCCTGTATTTATTTGATTAATTTCGTTGTCGTTATCGAGAACCGAGCAAACCGCCCGAGTCGCAATTCGAGGGCGTCTCAACAATTTTCCTTGGCATGTCGTAACTCTCGCTTCCGTATGCAGTAGAGTTGTTTTCTTTATTCATGATTTCGATTTATTTCGCGAAAGTGAGCTCGGTAATTTATTGAACGGGATTCTTCGAGCGACGAAATCTTTAGTCTTATTTCGTTGCCTTTTCGTCGCCGCTCGAAGGACCCCCTTTGTCGCGCGCGGCCTCGAACAAGCCGGCCCGCGCGAGGTTTGTTTTCGTTCGTTCTCTCTCGCTCTCGTACGTAAGCCGCTCGGGCTACGGTGAGGCGTAGAGTCGCTTGTTTACGCGCGCGGTGTTATGTTCGGTGGTTCGGTCGTGATTATCTTTTGCCTTTCGTGAATTATGTTTTCGTTTGCTACGAACTATCTTTTGCCTTTCGTGGACTATTGTTTCGTTTGCCGTGAAATATTATTTTGCCTTTCGGGGCTTCGTTTCGCATTCCGGGAAACATTATCTTTTGCCTTTCGTGGTTTCGTTTCGCCTTCCCGGGAATATTACTTTGCCTTTCGTGTGGTCTTCGTTGCTTCTAGTTGCGTTATTTGCGTGTCGTTTCGCGAGTTATTTCCTACCATATTTTGTCGTGCCAACCTTGCGAGCCCTTCGTTGGCTTCACTATTTTCGCTACACAATTGCATTGTATCCGAGCCTTTTTTTGCTTGAGCGACTAACTTAGAGTTTCGTTGCGTGAATCCTTCCGATCGTTGCGCTGCCCTTTTGGCTATCTTTCACTCCTCCTACATTTTTGTAACCGGGAGCGCTGTCTCCGCGCCCCGACTGACGATCTCGAGCCCGCGAATAGAATCTTGCTCCACCGTCCGATGCCCGGGTCCGCTTCGGTGGCCTGGCCTGATTCCGCCGCCACCTCGCGTCTAGGGCCGATTACCTTTTGCCTTCGGGGTCGTTCTGGTCTGGTTACCTTGACCACGGCGATCTGTGAGTTTGATGGCGCCTTACCTTGCACTACCTTAGTAGTATACCTAGGCCGCTTCTGGACCCTTCAGGGATCTACCTTACCGACCGTCGGTAATGCAGATTTCTTTTTCTGACCCAAACACGCCCGGGCCGACCTAACCTGACCCAAACATGTCGGTAATGCAGTTTTCTGACCCGAACACGCCCGGGCCGACCTAACCTAACCCAAACACGTCGGTAATGCAGTTTTCTGACCCGAACACGTCCGAACCGACCTAACCTGACCCAAACACGTCGGTAATGCAGTTTTTTGACCCAAACACGCCCGAGCCGACGTAACCTGACCCAAACATGTCGGTAATGCAGTTTTTGACCCGAACACGCCCGAGCCGACCTAACCTAACCCAAACGTGTCGGTAACTCGAAATTCTGACCCAAACACGTGTGTCCCAGGCTAGTCTGACCCAAACATGTCGGTAACTCGAAATTCTGACCCAAACACGTGTGTCCCAGGCTAGTCTGACCCAAACAGGTCGGTAACCCGAACGCTGCCTTCAACGACCATTTTGAACGAAAATTTGGCGGGAAATTCAAATCCTTGACCCAACATTCTTGGCGGGAAATTCTTGGCGGGAAATTTAAACCCTCGGCGGTGAATTCAAACGTGCAGACACGACTGCCATCTAGCGGAGACACGAACCCTCGATAGCGGAGACACGAACCTTCGATAGCGGAGACACGAACCTTCGATGGCGGAGACCTTTGGCGGGAAATGCCCGCGCCTCGGGATAGCAGACTATCAGGATAGCAGACTATCAGGATAGCCAAGTATCAGGATAGCCAACTATCAGGATAGTCAACTATCAGGATAGTCAACTATCAGGATAGCCAACTATCAGGATTGTTGAGGTTAGAAAAAAATCGTTAACACAGATGATTACAGAGATACGTGTGTGTGTGTTTATTGAATATCCAATATACATTGTTTGCATTCTCTTTTGAGGGGCGCGAGTACATCAATGTTCGTTGGGGTGTGTTTGTGGCATCGTAGACACTGGAGGACCTCGGGGTCGCTTTTCATGAATTCGGGTAATTTATCCCAGGCGTGGTCGACGCTGTATGCGGCGAAGGTGACGATGAATTCCTTCGGTAGCTGAGCAATGTCCTCGGGTTCCATGGTGGACAGAAGTCCACCGTGATGAAACAGTTTGAGCGATCTTCCGATGGACCGACGACTCTCTCGCAGGAACTTCCTCAGCGTCAGGACATTTCGAAGTGCGCAGTGGGTTGAATCGTGGTAGGGGCAGGAAGCCGCCATTTTGTTTGCCGTCCTGAGCGACGGACATGTCACGACGTCGTGTACATCGAACCCGAATCGCTGGAGCCACCGCTGTTTCTGATCGCCCTTCACGTAGATGACGCTGGCGTTCGGTAGAACCGATCGGAGCACGTTCTCGAGCTCGCTGTAGGACACGTCGCCGGTTCTCCAGTCGAGGTGATGGTAGTTGCGTTCGAGCCAGCAATTAATGCCTTTGTATCTGGCTGGAAGATCGTACCACGGAAACGGTGGCTTGAACAGGAACGTCAACGGCTGCTCGTCCGAATTGAGCGGAGCCACCGAGAGTTCTTTCACAACGAACTCGTCGTTGGTGCGCTGGAAGCCCTGCGTGTCCACCACGTACTCCATGACGAGTATGACGATGGCTCGGCTCGGACGAGCTCATTTATAGGTGGTATCCCCTCCCTTCGAAGGCGTTCCCTCACATCGCCCCTCCCATTTAGAGGCGTTTCCTCACATCCCCACTTATGGGATTGTAGTCCACCATACGATCGTGCAAGATCAAGCAGTAGGCCGTAGTTCCGGCGGGAAAATTAGCTGCAGCCTCCAGTTCGATACGAACGTCGACGGGTGCCTGTTTGAGCGCGTCATTTTGCTTCGAGCAGTCAATCACGACGAGCGGCGCATGCGTGATAAAGTCTTTCTTGGAGAGCATCGGCTCCGCCTCCTTGTTGTAATAGACAGTCTGGAATTTGGTGTACATCTCGTACAACTGAGCGTACTGGTTGCGCGAAACGTCGAGATTGAGATTGCCGTAAGGATAGCACTGCGAATTGAGGAACAATTTGACATTCGTTATGCCGCAGTGATCGAACCGGCTGGCGTTGGCCGTTGGAACGGATCGTCGATTCGTTTGGAAGGCGAGAATGACGAGGCGCGGTTTTTCCAATTGATTCGACGTTTTCACCGTCCAAACGTGTTTCGTCGTGTTCGGCAGCATGGGATATTCGAACAATTCCCAGACGCGGAAACACATGGTGATGTCCTTCTCGATGTTGCTGAGCAGACGTATCTTGCGCTTGGCCGACGGTGTGACGTACGGCATTAACCACTCTATTTTCCCGATGTCGATCTTGAATTCTTCGGTGGCGCCATTCTCGAGAGCTGTCTGAACGATGGCATTCGTGTCGTTTCTCGATCGCGTCAGAATGAGCTCGTGCTTCGCGTTCACGATGATCTTGCGATAGTCCTCGGCGAAACCGAAGATCAGCTCCAGCGGTACGCATACATCGAAGTATCCCCTCTCGTCCGTCAGTTGTTTCGTCTCTTCGACATCGAGCCAGCCGGAGTTCTCGAGAGCGCACGTTCGATTCGGACTCAGCGAAGCGTAGCCCTTCATGAGACTCGTCAGACCGACGTTTTTGCTCCTGTCGATCTCGATGGCGTTGATCTCGTAGCGGATCTCCTCGAACAGATGCAAGATGGCGTTGTTCACCAGCTTCGTCGCGGTGACTACATTTCCGTTTGGTTTGCTGAGTCTACCGCAGATATGCAGCGAGCTTTGCTGCGGCAGAACACACAGGTCCTGGTGTTGAATGGATATGCGAATCTCGTCGCTGTTGGCGAAACTCGACGAAGTGTACGGTTGATGCGCATGAATCTCATAGTGCATTATAGACTCGTCGAATGCGGCGGGCCAGTGTACGTTTAGCACCTCTTCCATTGTAGGAACAAAAAATCACGCAAGTTATTTTCTTCCACCACCACCACCACCGACGATGACTCGAAGTCCGAGGCTTCTCAGGAATTGAGCGTTCCGACGTGTTAACGTTTTCGTCACTCGTTGACGACTGATGCTTGAGCGGCATGGTGCCTCTCTTTTATAGCCCTGTCCGGACTTGTAGTTGTTGTTGTTGTTGTTGTTGTTGTATACAAAACCCATGATCTACTTGGCTTTTCTGATGTGCAATCTAATGGTAATGGTTTCGCCACGGAAATTCACCAGTTCTCCGTCCTGATCGACGATGCGTACTTGCACGTGATCAATGACCTTGACGGTGACCGGAAGGTAAATGACTTGCGAGGGCACTTCGATGATCTTATATCCTGGTGGTACGGCCGGGAAGAATTCGTGGATCGTGTGAACTCTGTGTCCGTTGATGTACGCACCGGATGTGATGTTGCACTCGACTCGCAGTGCGTTCACTCGGAGAATAGCTACCGGCAGATCCGAGCTGTGAGTTGTATTGGATGACAGCTCGCGCGGAGCAAAGCCCAGAAGGGGAGCGATGGAATCTTCCGGTCGAAAGTCCACTGTTTTGTTGCACTTGAGCAAGCTACGCAGCGTATTGTTGTTGGGTCTGAGGTTGAGGGAGATGCCTCTGGGTGTGAGCGCTTCTTGCAAGTACCTCTCGATATCTTCGATCTCGTAGCTTCCCGTCGGTAACACGATCACTTCGTCACCCACGTAAAACTTGTTTTTACCGACATCGATGTTGGGTATGGAGTTGAACGACAGGAACTCCACTAGTCCGAGAACGTAATTTTTGTGGGGTTCGAGTTCGATGGGCGGAAAGTATTGGGTTGTCAACGACGACGAGGTCCCCGACAAACTGAGAGTCAATGAATCCGCCATTCTGGTTGACGCGCGACTGACTCCGCTTACACTCTTACAACTGATTATATAAGAATTTGAGACAAAGGTGTCCGCACTCGTACGTATCGAAATCCTGATATCTCACGTGATTGTACTTGACCTGCTTCACACCGAGATAGTCCATGAGTTCTCGCGGTGGTTGCAGATCACCGAAACTGTCGAAGTAGACGACGGTATTGCCACGCTTCCGATACGCCACCCAGTGCGTTCCCGGACCCTCCTTGTCGTCGAGATTGACGATTGCCGATTCGCGATAGCGCGGCCCACTCCTCGGCAAATCGTTTCTCATGAATACGCCCCGGAAGTCGGCAACGTCTCGCGCGTGTTCGAGCAAGTCAGCGTCCGTTAGCGGACGCCTGGGCAGTTGGACTTTTTTTTTAGCGTCTCCACGTGTATGCCGTATCCCTTCTTGTGGGGTTTGAGGTAGAGTCCTTTGCCGAGAGCGATAGCTTCCATCGTCTCGTTGTGTCTGCGATTCTCTCGCAACTGACGCTCGGCGGCTTTGGCGGTATTCACAGCTTTGGCCACGCCCGCAGCGCCACCTACCAGCGCTCCCGTTGCACTCAAGCCGGCAAACAGGGGAATGAGGAACGGCAATACTCCGCCCACTTTTTCCGGCACGGGCAGTACGCGGGGTACGAGCACTTTTCTCCTCCCACCAGCTTGCTTGACAGCTTCGCGCGCCTTCTTGAGCGCCGATCGAATGACCTCGCTCGAATTTTTCCCAGTTGTCCGCGAAGCGGCTCTCACTATTTTGGAAATCGTGATGGCGGGCTTTCGCTTCTTCTTCCTCAATCCCATCCCCAGTTTGGATTTGACCTTCATGGCGTTTGCTACGGCGTAAGCGGCGACCTTCTCGTCTATGCCGGCGTCTCTCGCCAGTACGCGCTGCCAGGCTCTTTCCGCTAGAACTCTGTCGGCCGAATTTCGCGCTGCAACGTTTTCACGGTTCCGCGAGTACGCGATATCGTGCTCCTTGCAGGCAGCGTCCAGAGGATTTATACCGGGATCACCGCGCGCGACGCGTTCCGCAACCTTGGTGCCCGGTCCGCAGTACTGATAGCCCGGTATGTGCAGTTCGATCGGTAGTCTGTTGATGAGCCTGTTCAGGAGACCACGACCCGTGCGCATTCTGTCAACGAATGAAGTCGTCGGTATATAAGCGCGCTATTTATACCCCGGCAGCTCAGTACGTCATGGATTTCCGCGAGCAAGCGCACAAACTACCCGTGATGAATTTCGATGCGCTCGTGGGAGAACGGAAGCAGCGCGCGCGACACGGCGAACTACTGCCCGCCAGTATTCGCGCGGTCTTCTGCGGTCCGTCGAACTGCGGCAAGACCAACGCTCTGCTCGCTCTCATCACGCATCCCAATGGTCTGCGATTCGAAAACGTCTACGTGTACTCGAAGTCGTTGAATCAACCGAAGTACAAATTGCTCGAGCACGTCCTCGCACCGCTCAAGGGCATCGGATACTTTGCTTTCAGCGAACACGATCGAGTGGTCTCGCCGGCGGATGCTCGCCCAAATTCGATCATCGTATTCGACGACATAGCCTGTGAGAAGCAGGACAACGTCAGAGCCTTCTACTGCATGGGTCGACACAAGAACGTCGATTGCTTCTACCTGTGTCAATCGTACGCTCAGATCCCCAAGCACCTGGTGCGCGACAACGTCAATCTTTTGGTGATCTTCCGACAGGACGAGATGAATCTCCGACACGTGTACGACGATCACGTCAACACGGACATGCCGTACGCGCAATTCCGAGACCTGTGCTCCGCCTGCTGGAACGACTCCGCTCATGGATTTCTCGTAATCGACAAAGATCGTGAAAGCGGATGCGGCAGGTACAGAAAGGGCTTCGATCGTTTTGTCATAAATACATCGCGCACGTCGTGATTCGTAGCAGTGCATCATGGTCGGTCGACGCGACAGTGTGACGGCCGAGTTCCGTCGTGAGAAACAAACACTCGGACAGTTGGAGAAGATGAGAGACGCTGTGAAGCGCAAGTACATGCTTCTCAAGGCCGACAAGCAATCGATGGAGAGAGCTCGAGATGAGACTCTCAAACCAATCGTCAAACCTCTCGAGCGTCTCGTGAACGCACGTAACATCGGAGGCAGGCGCAAGACGTTGCCTAAGAAGGAGGAGGAGGAGGAGGATGAGTTGGATACAACTTTCAAAACTGCGTACGGTGATGATGACGACAGTGACGCGCAGGAAGAATGGCCGGAAGAATATTTCCCGAAACTCGAACCGAAAACACCTCCCACGAGTGACGAATATTCGCGTCGCGTGTTAAAAACGCCACCGGACGAATATCGTCAAGTGCTGAAAACGCCTCCCGTCGAATATCGTCGAGTGACGAAAACGCCTCCCGTCGAATATCTTCCAGTGCAGCGGTCGACTCCTGAGAAATATTATGACATGCAGGAGAATGAGCCGGAGGAGCTGGCACAGGAGCTGGAAGAGCCGGAGCAGGAAGAGCCGGAGCAGGAAGAGCAGGAGGAGTCGGAGCAGACAACGATTCCGGCTCTCAACAAATATCTCCACATGCTCAACACGAATCGAAAAAAGTATCTCGACTCGACTTATGGAGTTCGAAAGCTGTCGGACGGTAGCATGATGATCGGTGATTCACCCGTACGATTCGAGAACCACAACGTTATCGTCGGTGACAACAACAAGTATCGCTCGAGCATCGGCTTGTTCGAACTTCTCTTCAGAAAAGAGCCCAGTGCGAAACTCGTGAGCGTGGAAGATAAGAACATTTATGGTAAAATCCTGCAAGCGACCAACGCGCACAAGAAACACTACAGCCCGGACGAGATCGTTCATCGACAAAACAACAGCAAGTTCCGAGATTGGGTGGCACCCTTGGTCGGCGCGGGAACGGTCAAGAGATCGTCCACCGGTGGCGGTGCGTTGCCGCGATACAAGATCGCGCGAAGAAATACACGGATGGATTACGTGTACTGGGACGACCCGAACGAGCTGGTTGATCGACTGCGTCTACTGATGGCCGAGCGAGCGGCCGGCAATCCCAGTCACATCAACGAGATCATTTCGATCGTGGAGGAACTGCGCGAGGCTGGCATCGTGATATAGTCGGGAGCAAGGAACTCCACAGGCTCACTCGAACAATGAGCGTCGACGTGTTCGGACGACAACTAGGACGAACGGAGGGTGGCACGCGAGGTCCGCCGGGTTTCGGATACAGGCTCACCCCCGACGGACACTACGACGTGGAGAATAAAAGATTGTGCAACGTTGCTCCGGCGAGTGATTCGAACGACGCGGTCAATCTGAGTGTCGCGAAAGGACTCGTTCAGAGTACCGTGAGCTCACTCGTGCTCGCCACAACTCGATTGCGAGAGGATTTGGATGAACTGCAACGGAATATCGAGATTCTGCAGAATCGAGTGAACGAAAATCTGAGAGTCGTCAACGCTAACGTTGATACGGCCCTGGAGTTGTCCATGCGCAATTCCGAAGCCATTAAAATATTGGACGCGAAACATGGAGGATAGACGACGAAAATTGGTGGAAGAGCTGCACAAACCAGCACGACGAAATTATCCGCGACGCAAGTTCGACGTGCGAGGACTTGACGAGACGTGGCAGGCTGATCTCGTTGAGATGCAACCGTACGCTCGGGAGAATCGTGGTGTCAGATACTTGCTCACCGTAATCGATGCACTCTCCAAGTATGCCTGGGCCGTTCCCGTGAAGCGGAAAACCGGTAAAGACGTCACCGCTGCCATGGAGTTCGTGCTACGACAAGGTCGCGTCCCGACGAATCTACAGACCGACCAAGGCAAAGAATTTTACAACGCGTCCTTCAAGAGTCTCATGAGTCGATATCGCATCAATCACTACTCGACGTACAGCAATCTCAAGGCATCGATCGTCGAGCGGTTCAATCGCACGCTCAAGAACAAAATGTGGATGCAGTTCAGTCTGCGCGGTTCCTACAAATGGCTCGACATTTTGAACGATCTCGTGGCAGCTTACAACTCCAGCAAACATCGTACCATCGGCATGAAACCGAACGAAGTGACAGCAGCCAAAGTCGAAACGTTGTTGAAGCGACTGCAACCGCGCGAACGTAGTCGCAAGATACCCAAGTTCCGGATCGGAGACAAAGTTCGAATCAGCAAGAATAAGCACGTCTTCGAGAAAGGTTACACGCCCAACTGGACTACGGAAATTTTTACGGTTGATCGAGTGGTAGCGTCGACGTCGCCTGTGACCTACAAGCTGAAAGACTATCAGGATAAACCCATTTCCGGCGGTTTCTACGAGGAGGAGCTTCTCAGAGTCGAGTATCCCGACACGTATCTCGTGGAGAAAGTGTTGAAGAAACGAGGAAATAAAGTCTACGTCAAGTGGTTGGGATTCGATAGTTCGCACAATAGTTGGATAAACAAAACTGATATGTAATTGTTTTTACCGATTTATTATTATCAATAAATGAATATTTACAATGACTTTTTGTGTTTTTTATTTACACTGACTTTGTGTGTGTGTTTTATTTACAATGTTTTGTGTGTGTTTTATTTACAATGCTTTTTTGTGTGCATGTTTTTTTTTACAATGTTTTTGCGTGTGTGTTTTATTTATGATCGACGCTGAATTGGATTTGGTTCATCCTGGCTTCGTTGTTGCCCAAGTATTTGAGACGCAATTGTCCATCGGTGACCGTTTGTACCATGTGCTCGTACATCTTCGGATCCTGTTCGAACGCGTCCGAGATGCGTTTGGGCAGGAATACTTGGAAATCGTTGTTGAGGTCGACGACGGCTTTCGGGCCATATTTCGTTGTGACTTGTCTCAAGTCGGTGACACGATATATGCTACCTGGGCACAACTCTGCCAGTTTCTTGGTCGGCAGGAAATCCTCGAGGAGAGCGATTTTGTTGAGCTTCTCAACGCTGTCCATCGTGCTGATGTCTGAGGTGAGCGGCTGCGAGTGCCGCTGATATACCCCAATCCCCTCCACTGAAGCGAAAGATTTACGGTGGTGGGGCGCGGAAGTGTCCCCACGGCAACGTGTCCGTCGTATGGGGGAGAAGCACGCGTTTGTCGTCGTGCGCGCTCAGCGCCACCTTCACTTGTTTCTCCGTGAAAACACGGTGAAGTCTCGAACGAATGACGCACTGTTGTCTGCGTTGCGTCACTTTTTCCCGGAGGCAGTGCAAAAAATCGTCGAAGGTGATTGTTGCCTCGACCACGCTCCTCTTCACACCCTTCACCCTCTTCGCGTGATCGCGATCCTCGACTCTGATGCTGTACATCTTGCTTCGCAAGCCAACGAATTCCGTCATAATTTTGCCGTTGCACTCGTCTTTCATGAGACCGAGGACTTTTTTGTTGACTCGCGGCATGTCGAATCGGTTTTGAGCCGGATAATCCGACGTATCGAATCTGTGGATGTCACGTTTCATGATGGAGTAGATGTCGTTGCATCGAATCTCATAGATCAAGCTGTCCGTGTCGGTGTAGAGGAGCTTGCAGCGATCGCCGAACTCTGGTTTCATGTAGTCGTAGTGGAATGCGTAGACGTGAATCTTTGACAAATCCAATACACTCAGACCCACGTAGATCGGTTTGTTCAGATAGATCTCGGTCCTGTTGAGTTGGATCGCAACGAGGTTCTCATCGAAGATGGCGTAGCTGTGGAAGTTGGGCTTCGCAACGAGCGCTTCGGCTCCGTATCGTCCTCCCCACTTTTTCACGAGCTTGACATCGACGTGTTTGCGCACGTTCTCCATCGTCTTTCCGTACACCGCGTTGTTCATCAGCTTGAACAGATTTTTCTCGAACTCGTTCCGTGCTTTCTTCCGCAGCTCGCTGTTTAGCTCGATGTAAGATTTGAGCCACGCACTCTGTTTGAATTTCAAAACGCGATGCACGCGTTTGAGCACCATTCCGTGTTCGAGAGCCTGTTTGAGATTCCGATAGTGGAGGATGTAACGATTTTTCGGGCTCAACGTCGTCATGAGTTTGATCTGTGACGAGCCCGGTGCACTCTTGTGCTCTGGACACAGGGGCAAATCTTTGTGCGCGTCGTGGAGACTCTCCGGATACTCCAGATCCACCTCGAGAAAGTAGCCGACCGGTGAGTCGTCCGGCACGTTTTGGAAATCGACACTCTCGATCCACTCGAAACCGCCGTACGGAAGCGGCTGCGTCATTGCCCAACCGTAGAGATTGTTGACGTCGTAGTACATGAGGTACTTGCTCTCCTCGTTCGCATCGTAGTCGCTCATGTATTTGTTGTTGGCACGAGCGTACCGGTTCGAGCACTGACTCACACCACCCCGCACTCCTTGCTCAACGAACAGGTGCATATCCATGTCGGTTAGCAGTTCCAACTGGATTTTCGTATACTTGAGCATGACGTCCCAAGAAAAGCCCGGCAGTGTGTAGTAGTGGGCGGGGTCGAGACCGTAGGCTCTGATCGCATCGTTTCGGAAATTTTCAAAAACGTCGGCTAGCAGGAGGACGTCGGTCTTTAGGTACAGGTCCGAGTACTCGCCCAAGTTGGTAATGTGGAATTCGTCCCACACTCTCTTCGCGTGCGCGTAATCCTCGTCCGAGATGTCGCAGTCGTTCAGGGTGCTGTGGAAGCTGGCCCTCGATGGTAGCTCGGTATCGTCCAATTTGGCCAGGGAGTCGACGTACTCGTACGGGAAAACACCCTTCCTCGTGAGCAGTTCGAACTTTGCATCGGACAGATGCGAGAACTCGCTCTTGACGATCTTCAACTCGTCCAAGTACGACGCTAGTTTTTCCAGCGATGCCGCCATAAAACGGAACGAGTCGATGAACCGGAACTGTGTGTCGCTGTCAGCAACGTGTTTCGTGAACGAGATGTACCGTTCTTTGTTTTGCGGCAGGATGTAGAGTCGGCCTTCGAAACCCGCGGCGATTTCACGTATGAGGAAGTGCGAGTCGTAGCCCGAGAGATTGTGGAATACCACGGGCACGGTCCGGGAGTCTTGATAATTGAGATTGCACTCGTTGTGCGCCGCGCCGCGATATCTCCCCGTCAGATGACAGTGGTCCCGCACTCTGTCGGTGGTCAGCAGGGGTTTCTCACAGATGTGGCACTCTTTGGCAGTGCGAAACTCTCGCTCCTGTTGCCAAGACAGTCTCTCCATGGGCCGAGGATTCGCATGGATGGCATCGAGTTCTTGGGAGAGGTTGTGCAGTTCGGCAGCGAACCATTTGGCCGGCTCCGCGCCTCTGTAGCTGCGATATTTTGACAGCGCGTCGTCGTAACTGCACTTCACATAATATGCGACACTGAATGCCTCGTGCTGTTGGTAGGCGTCTTCCTTGCCGGTTGGTTTGAGCATGCACTCAAAGTCAGCGTACACGACGAAAGGCACTCGTTCCTTGTTGCAGTGGTTCTTGAAGTGTAGCATCCTGTTCGCCCATTTTGGCATGGTGATCTTGCACTTGTTGACTTTCTTGCAATCAATTTCATGCGCAGCCAGCTTGTCTTCGGTACGGTAGTAGTGGAGGCATCGGTCACAGATGTGAATCTTGTGGTTCCTGTTCGACAATTGTCTGGAGACCAGGCGGGACAAGTCCTTGATCCACACGTAATGCATTGTTGGTATGATGTAACAGTCATCCTCCTCGTTCTCATCCTCCTCCTCCTCGTTGACGTAGTAGTCTTGCACGAGGAGCAGATTGACGTGGCGTGGCTTTTTCACATCCGTAAGATGGAGGGGCGTAACGTCAAAGTCTCGTCTCTTCTTCAAAATATATACGTTTACCGAGACATCGTTTTGTTTCTCAAATTTCGAGATTTGTCGCGGCTCTACAGGGAACTCTATCCCGTCGAAATTCAATTCAGCCTCGTATCGTCTGTACGAGGATACTTCATTGGAATGATGAGTAGGTGGATGTACCGCGGACAGTATGGCCCACTTGAAACACTGCTCGTCGTTGTTCCTCACGTTGATACACGCCTTCTTGTTTCTTATCTTCGGAGGCAAATCCACGTACGAGCTGCCGCGCAAAGGGTTGAACTTGCTGATGTTGATCGTCAGATTGACGATCGAATGCAGTGACCAGCCTGAGCCTTGCTGCTCGAATTCCTCCATGTCGGTTAGGATTGGCTCTTGAATATTGTCGATGAACCACGCCCGAACGTCGGTGGTGGGGAAAATAGGTGCAGCCTTTGTGTTGAAGAATTTCATGTCCTGCACTTCCTCGTCGTTCTTGGTTACGACAAATTTGGCTGCCAGCACGGCGTAAACTTTTATTGCAGCTCCCTTGCTCCGCAGCACGTTTTCAACTTTCGTGCGGAAGTGCGTCATGCAGTCTTTCATGAATGCCGTCGTATCAACGTGCTTGAGGTTCGTTAGTAGCCCCACCCTGATACCATTTTCAAACGACGAATTGAGATCCGTCCATCGAACGCGGTCTATCAGTCTATCCCTGGTCTGCACGCCCTGACCACGTTTCAGCAGACCGCCCAGCTTAATGTAAATCCCTCGCAGGAGTCCAACGGTGTACAGGTACTTGTGCCCTTCCGGAGCAGTGGTGGACAGCGCCTGCGATCGTTCCAGCGTCTTGATGACCTTTGCTAAACGCTTCATCCATTCTTGAATCTCCCTCGGGCCTCGATTCTGCAGAAGTTCCAATACTTCTTCCCAGCTCGCAATGATCTCTTTGCAGTCTTGAGCGGACATTTCGAGTGTCTGTACTCTCATGCGATCCAGAGCAATGTGCCAGCTTAGCCATCGGGACCGGCATTTATACCACCAACTCACGGATAGAGGGGGGCATCGATGAGAGCTGATTGGCTGTCATTGTGCCGGGAACGACTACGATTGGTCGATCAATCGAGCAAAAATTCTGATTGGTCGATCAATCAAGCAAAAATTCTGATTGGTCGATCAATCAAGCAAAAATTCTGATTGGTCGATCGAGCAAGCGACGATTCTGATTGGTCGATCGAGCGAGCAACGATGCTGATTGGTTGATCGAGGGAGGGGATATTGAGCATACGAGGGGTATAAAAGAGCCGAACCGAGAAGCCCGAGCATCAGTTCAAGAATGGAGTTCGTTGTCGATCTCCAGGGTTTCAAGAGACCCTTCAACGAATTCGTATACAAGGAAATAGCGATTGTCGCTCTCGAAGACGATGCTCAACCGTCGGTGTACCTGTTCGAACCACCGCACCGATGGAGTTATCTACCCGCCAAGTATCAGAGCGAGAATACGTGGTTGGAACAAAACTACCACGGTCTATCCTGGAACAGCGGTGTCGTACCCTACGAAGAAGTCCACGAGGTCCTCTTCAACATTCTACGAGATGCTAGCAAAATACACGTCAAGGGTCACGAGAAAAAGCGATGGCTGGAAAAAATTCTACCCGACGTGTACAATCTCGACGACCTGGACTGTCCATCACTCCGACAATTGACCGCAAACATAAATATTTCCTGCACCAATCACCAACGAGCGTGGAATCATCCTCTTCACTGCGCCGCATACAACGCGTGTGCCCTGAAAATGTGGCTCCTACAACAACGAAAACAACAAGAAATTGACTCTGCAAGCACCGAGTGCATCCCCGAAGTGTCAACGACGCTGAAAGATTATTTCGAGCGATGCGAATTCCCGTCTTGAATGTACAAACTTAATTCTAAATGTATAAACTTAATTCTAAAATAAAAAACACATAAAACGATTTTTTTTGTTTGAGTTTTTTAAATTTATTTTTGTTTATTTTTTTTTACATTTTTTTGATATTTTTAATATTTTTCAGGAGCCCTTGAGCCGTGGTGGTGGGTGGTCTCAACGGCACCGTCCTCCTTCGCGTGCAAGGGTCAGTCTCCGGGGAATTTTCTTTGCCCGGAGGCTGGCCCTTGATCATCCTCCTCCTCCGTTTATTCATAGGCGCAGTCTGCGGTGGGGGAATGAGAATTGTTCGGCGACGAGTTTTCTCTTCATTCCCCACCGCAGGCTGCCCCTTTCCCGGCTGTGGTGGTGGCGGCGGGTTGGCGTTGCTGTTGTTGTCGGCGTTGTTGTCGCTGTCGCTGGAGAGGAAGAGGTCTTCTTCCAGCATAGACCTCTTCCTCCCTCGCTCTGTAGCTGTCGCCACCACCGCTCGCTCTTTCGCCTCTTCTTTCTTCTCTTCTTTCTTCTCTTCTTTCTTCTCTTCTTTCTTCTCCTCTCTCTCTTCTTTCTTCTCTTCCTTCTTTTTCTCCTCTCTCTCTTCTTTCTTCTCCCGTTTCTTCTCTTCCTTCTTTTTCTCCTCCTCTTCTTTCCTCCACTGCGCACGCACTTCCACTGCGAAGTGTGGTAACGGGAGGTCCCAGACTGCCCTCTGGAAGCGAGGGTCGTCGCGGTGCCTCTCGTTACCACACCCGCAGTGGACTGGGTTTCGCATCTGTAAAAAAAAAGAAAAAGAAATGGGGCGAGGTAAGAATGTGGAAAAATTTTTTTACAGGAACAATAAGAGGAAGAGTTAGCGGAGACTTACCTTTCTTGCTGGCTCCATTGTTCCAAATGGTCTGACGTCCGGGCGTCACTGACTGCCTCTTATACCCGAGAGTCCCACCACTCGATACCCCCAGCAGGATCTAGAGAAGTCTTTCCCATAACGGCCGGGACTTCCCCAGAATATTCGCTAGGGGTCTCGTCCAACCCCACCCCCACCCCACCCAATGTCGGTAAGGTAGGGACCTACCATGCCGACACCACATGGCAGAAATCTGCCGTACCGATGGTCGGTAAGGTAGGGCTCGGTCGGTAAGGTAGAGCTGCAGGTTTGAGACCCGCGCGTTTGAATTTCCCGCTTTCTACGAGTGCTGTATCCCGATAGCTGGCTATCCTGATAGTCGGCTATCCCGATAGTTCGCTATCCCGATAGTCTGCTATCTCGAGGCGCGCGCATTCCATATCTTTGAATTTCCCGCCAAAGGTTCGTGTCTCGGCTATCGAGGGTTCGTGTCTCCGCTAGATGGCAGTCGTGTCTGCACGTTTGAATTCGAGGGTTTAAATTTCCCGCCAAGATTCGAATTTCCCGCCAAGAATTTGAATTTCCCCGCCAAGAATTTGAATTTCCCCCCCAAAATTCGAATTTCCCGCCAAATTTTCGTTCAAAATGGTCGGTGAAGGAAGCGTTTGGGTTTGTTTGGGTTACCGACCTGTTTTGGGTTTGTTTGGGTCAGAATTTCGAGTTACCGACGTGTTTGGGTTAGGTTACGTCGGCTCGGGCGTGTTTGGGTCAAAAAACTGCATTACCGACGTGTTTGGGTCAGGTTAGGTCGGTTCGGACGTGTTCGGGTCAGAAAACTGCATTACCGACGTGTTTGGGTTAGGTTAGGTCGGCCCGGGCGTGTTCGGGTCAGAAAACTGCATTACCGACATGTTTGGGTCAGGTTAGGTCGGCCCGGGCGTGTTTGGGTCAGAAAAAGAAATCTGCATCACCGACGGTCGGTAAGGTAGATCCCTGAAGGGTCCAGAAGCGGCCTAGGTATACTACTTACCTTGCCTCGCCTTCTCGGCGCGGCGCCACAAACAGAGCAGTCGCCTGGCCGCAGCCAGGGTCGGATCCCGGGGTAGCCCACTCGGCCCTTACCTTGCTTCGCGATTTTGCATCGGACCGGGGAAACCCTCGCGGCTAGGGACGATTACCTTTGCCTTCGACGTCGCTCTGGTCTGGTTACCTTGGCTGGGGCGTTCTGTGAGTCTGATGACGTCTTACCTTGCATTACCTTGCCTCGCCTTCTTGGCACGGCGTCACAAACGGATCAGACGCCCGGCCGCCGTCAGAGCGTCGTTCGACTACGTTTTCCTTCGCCCTGCCGCTCGGGATAATTAGTCCGACCGATCGTCAGTCGAGTGCCGCGCCTATCGACAGCTCTCGCGGAAATTATATTATTTTATTTTTCATTGTCATCTTCGCTAACTGATTGTTTCGCGAGGCGGGCCGGCCGTGGGCCGCCCCGACCCCTTAATCAACCATTTGCTTTTGTATCGCTGCTCATCCCTTTTGCCTGAATAAACGACTTGTTAAACGCTAATTTCCGTGTTTTCGCGTATTTGATTTCGTGTCGTGTGTTCCCTCCGCCTGTTACTTTCTCGCCAAAGAATTCCCCCCTCTACCTTTCGTACCTCAGCTGTGGAGCTGAGTAGCCGGACCGCCTCGGTCGTCTCGTTCCTCGCGTTACCCGGCCCAACCCGATCGTCGAGGGCGGGCGAATCAAAAGTCGACATGGTCGGCGGCACGTCGTGCCTGGCGCCCTGCCCGTCCTCGCGGCCGCGGGTCAGCGAGAGGAGCGGCACGAGCCGAGAAGGGACGAGATGGACCCCGACAGGAAAATCTTCGTTACAAATCTTTGCAGTGAATTCGTCCGGGAAGTACGTGTACGTGTTCGCGTGCCCTTGTACGCAAACGTGCCCTTTTTCATGTTTCGTTTCCCGTGGAATTGTATTGTACGTACATTCATGATCTTTAGCTAGCATGAAGTCATCATAATATTCAGGATAATCATGCTGGAAACCTCCAAAATGGAGAAACCCTTGAACCGAATGTGTTAAGGGCGTACGTTCGTCTGTGAAATTTAGTCATTCATTTATGAGCTCTTGGCTATGGCACAATGATTTCATTGTTTTTTTGTCTCAATTGAGTTTGACACTTTTTGATAAGATATAAATGAAGGTCAAAGGATGGTTTGCAGTGAGGGAAAATAAAATACATAAATTTAGTAAATTAAAAGTGTTACATTGTAAAGTAATATCAAGAAAAAATTGGGTCGTTATTTTTCAACTGAGGTTGCGATTTTTTAATAGTTGGCGTTCTTTTTTTACTTTTCTGGAGTATTTTTCCACGGATTTCTCTTCTTTTTGGAAAGGGCAATATTTATCAAAACTTTAATGATGGAGAAATTTTAATACAAAGTAATATATAGATATGTGAGTCATAATTTTCCAACTGCGGTTGCACTTTTTAAATACTTGGCGTCCTTTTTTACTTTTATAAAGTATTTTCCCACGGATTTCACTTCTTTTTGAAAAACAGGATGTTCATCAACATTTCTTTTTTTTTATAATCAAGGGATTATTCGTTGTGGTCGGTTGTTCTGGAGAGAGGATAAATCTCTTCAAAAACTTACGTCGACGGCCCTGGTAAATCTCTTCAAATATCTCGACAAAAAACATGATCAATCTCTTGAAAAACTCTCGTACAGACTCTTGTTTAATCTCTTGAGGAAACCTCGGAGAGACTCCTGGTCAATCCCTTAAAGAAACCTTAGTGACGTCATCAGGCAATCACTTGAAAAAATTCCGTCGGGACCCCTTGGAAATCCCGTCCATAAAAGGCTCGGCGAGATTCTTGATTAATGCCATAAAAACTTCAATTGAAATCCTATTTTCAACGCTTTTAAAAAGAGCCCCGTCAAGACTCTCGGTCGATCGCTTGGAAACCTCTCGATAAAACTCTAAATCAGTCCCTTCAAGAACTTCCGTCGGGAACCCTGGTCGAGCCCTGGAAGAAGACATTGCAAACCATTTGAGCCGTCGACCTAGATAGTGAAAACTATGGATAAATAAACCTAGACATCGAAAACCATGGAGAAATATAGCTAGACATTAAAAACCATGTAGCCGCGGACCTAGACATCAAAAACCGTGAAGCCGTCGACCTAGACATCGAAAACCATGGAGAAATATACCTAGACATCAAAAACCATGGAGCCGTGGACCTAGATACCGAAACCCATGGAGACATATACCTAGACATCGGAAACCATGGAGAAATATACCTGGACAACGAAAACCATGGAGCCGTGACCTAGACATCGAAAACCATGGAGCCGTGGACCTAGACATCGAAAACCATGAAAACGTGGACCTAGCGATCGAAAACCATGAAAACGTGGACCTAGCGATCGAAAACCATGGAGAAATATACCTAGACATCAAAAACCATGGAGCCGCGGACCCAGACATCGATAACCATGGAGAAACACACCTAGATATCGAAAACCATGGAGCCGTGGACCTAGTCATCGAAAACCATGGAGCCGTGGACCTAGCGATCGAAAACGATGGAGAAATATACCTAGTCATCAAAAACCATGGAGCCGTGGACCTTGACACCGAAACCCATGGAGAAACATACCGAGACATCGAAAACCCTGAAGCCGTCGACCTAGACATTGAAAACCATGAAGAAATATACCTAGGCATCGAAAACCATGGAGAAACATACAGAGACAACGAGAACCATGGAGAAATATACCTAGACATCGAAAACCATAGGGAAATATACCTAGACATCAAAAACCATGGAGAAACATACCTAGACATCGAAAACCATGAAGCCGTCGACCTAGACATTGAAAAACATGAAGAAATATACCTAGGCATCGAAAACCATGGAGAAACATACAGAGACAACGAGAACCATGGAGAAATATATCTAGACATCGAAAACCATGGGGAAATATACCTAGACATCAAAAACCATGGAGCCGTGGACCAAGACACCGGAAACCATGGAGCCGTGGACCTAGACATCGAAAACCATGGAGGAATATACCTAGACATCAAAAACCATGGAGCCGTGGACCTAGACACCGAAAACCATGGAGAAACATACCTAGACATCGAAAACCATGAAGCCGTCGACCTAGACATTGAAAACCATGAAGAAATATACCTAGGCATCGAAAACCATGGAGAAATATACAGAGACAACGAGAACCATGGAGAAATATACCTAGACATCGAAAATCATAGGGAAATATACCTAGACATCAAAAACCATGGAGCCGCGGACCTAGACACCGAAAACCATGGAGAAACATACCTAGACATCGAAAACCATGAAGCCGTCGACCTAGACATTGAAAACCATGAAGAAATATACCTAGGCATCGATAACCATGGAGAAATATACCTAGACATCGAAAACCATTGAGAAATATACCTATACATCGAAAACCATGGGGAAATATACCTAGATATCAAAAACCATGGAGCCGTGGACCTAGACACCGAAAACCATGAAGAAATTTACCTAGGCATCAAAAACCATGGAAAAATATACCTAGGCATCGAAAACCATGGAGAAATATACAGTGTAACGCAGATTTTCCCAAAGGGGTCCATCTCGTCCCTTCTCGGCTCACATCGCCCCTCGTGCAATCCCTTGGCCGCGAGAGTGGACAGGGCGCCAGGTACCACGTACCGCCGGCCAAGGCCGACTTCTGATTCGCCCACCCTCGCGCATCGAATTTGGCCGGGATGCACGAAAGACGATCGTGACCGAGGCGGTCCGGCCACTCAGCTCCAAACTGAGATACTAAAGGGTAGAGGGGGTGATTCTTTTGGGGAAGGAGCAACAGCGGGATAAAGCGAAACAAAACGAAATAATTAACTCTAGACGGCAAAATGAGAGGTTAACAAGTGCATTTATTTTAATATAATTTATCGGCAATGTTACAAGAGGAGAGGGAACAGAAAATCGGGGCGGCGTATCGCCGGCCCGTTACAAAAGAAATAATAAGATTGCGCGAGCACTACCAGGGTGTGAGGTCTCCGTCTGACGATGGACGGAATGAAGCAAAGACAAAAGGTAACGTCGGAACTGCAGCATGGCGGTCGGAAGGTCGGCGGCGCAACGCCCAAAAAGATACGGCAAGGTAACCGCCGCCAAACCACCGATCGACCAAGAGCAAAGGCAGGCAGCTCCGGACGATACGAAACACGAGCGCAAGATAGAAAACGAAAGCGAAAATGTCTCACGCATTGCCCAGTGGTAATGAAGGTAGCTAATGTCGAGCGCTATTCTGACTGTGGCCAGGCGACTGCTGTGTTTGTGACGCCGTGCCAAAAGGCGCGCAAGGTAAAGCAAAGGTAAGACGTCATCAAACTCACAGATCGCCCTGGCTAAGGTAGCAGCTCAGAACAACGACGACAGGCAAAAGGTAATCGGCCCTAAACCCAAGGCAATGCTGAGATAACGCAGGATCTCGTAAGGCAAAAGGAACACAACGAAAGTTGAGTCGCGATAAGGCAAAATTACACATCGTCAGTCGGGACGTGAAGGCAAATGCTTCTGGTAGGACGCAAGAAAAGGCAACGCAATAATTGACTCGAAATAATTACT
The DNA here is from genome assembly GCA_963921915.1 of Hyposoter dolosus. Taxonomy (NCBI): domain Eukaryota; kingdom Metazoa; phylum Arthropoda; class Insecta; order Hymenoptera; family Ichneumonidae; genus Hyposoter; species Hyposoter dolosus. Next base: position 521,950 of record OY998139.1, read on the forward strand.
AAAGCTCAAAATAATACTCGAAAAGGCACGACGCGTGCAGAGATAAAATAAATACGAAACCGAGCTCGAATCACCGAAACATCAACCGATACGTTCGCAAACAATAGGCTCTACGCCTCGCCGTAGCGTTCGTAGCCACGACGCGAGAGCGAGAGAGATGACACGAATACAAACGCTTGCGCGCTGGCCGGCTCGAGGCCACGCGCGACAAAGGGAATTCTCCGAGCGGCGACTCTAGCACAACGAAAGAAAATATATGTTCTCGTCGCTCGAAGAATTCTACGACAGGAGGAATACCGAGATCGAAATAAATGAACGCGATACATGACTCTAAAATACTGCAACAATGCTCTCGAAAAATACACGAGACGCGGCAAAACGAAATTAAATTATTCGAGACGCCATCACTGATTAACCCGCCTTGTTTTATTCGGCTACGAAATGACTCGAATGAACGGGGGAAAAGCCAAGGACGGATAGCTGGTCAAGCCCGAAAATGTCAACCTGCTTTTCCCGCGAACGCAAAAACCCTAACGAAATAATCTCCCGGAATAGCCGACAAATTTCGCCATTCCGGGGATTGCAATACAATATAAATGCCGAATAAAACAATCGGGTAAAGGGAGAGAACGGAACGGGCTTACCGAGAAACTCGTGCTCCAGGCGACGACAGCAACCGAGGCAGCGAAAGCAAAAGGCAAAAGGCAGCAAGGCAACAAAGGCAGCAAGGCAACGGAAGTCGGTCGAGGAAGATGTCACTAGTGATGCCGTCGAGCGAGACGAGACGAGAATTTCGGATTTCTCGTCTCGAAAAAATTTCGAGAAATATTTCTCGTCTCGAGTTTCGAGAAATATTTCTCGTCTCGAATTTCGAGAAAAATTTCTCGTCTCGAAAAAATTTCTCGTCTCGAATTTCGAGAAACATTTCTCGTCTCGATTTTCGAGACTCTCGAAATTCTCGATAATAATAATATTAATAATAATTCTCGGCGCCCTTGGGTTTGGGTATGGACTGGGCTGAAATAATTTAAACACAAATAGAACGCTTTCAAATGCACTTTTATTATTCGGACGGGTTAAGATTGCTTTGAATCGTTGATTTGAGGCTGCACGTCAGCCATCCGTTCAAACACAGCAGACTTCTCGCTGATTCATTGGACATCCTATTTCGATGTTTCCTTAGGATCAAACCGGCCTTCGAAAACAAACGTTCAGCTGGGACGCTTGTCGCCGGGATGCTCAAGAAATCTCGGGCCATTTTTGCCAAATTCGGAAATGAATTTGAATTGGTTCGCCACCATTCCAAAATATTTTCATTCCGGCTCGCCCGTTTAAGTTTGGAATACCGCTCGAATTCTCGCTGTGGTTCACCACAGTCTTCGTGAAAAATCTGCGTGGAGGCCTCATAAAGTTCATATAAATCGAAGGATCCCTGGCTTCCTTGATTCGATGAACTTTTACCCTGAGATGGTATCCTCTCGACGGTGGAATTGGCGCAATATTGTTCGCGAAAAATTTTGTGAAACTTCGCCATTGATGCCTTCTCTATGTCACGACCCCAAGATGTGAGTTGAAACGTTTCAACTTTGTGCCGAGGATCGAGGATGAGCACAACTCCATATATCCAATTCGTTTTCTTATAATGTTTGAGCATTTTATCTCTTCCAGCTTGGAAAGCTTCGATAAATTTCTCGTCGACGCAACTTCGCGATGGCTTCGCATCAAGTTGGTGAGTTGTCGTCTCGATTTTATCGAGAAGCATGTTAAACCCCACAATTACCAATGGCAACGTAATGTACGTTTGACCACCGAGAACCGTCGACAGATGATCGAATGGTTTTAAATACGCGCACACAGCCTCGATGATTTCCCATTCTTCAGGGTTGATTATCATTTCGCGAAGTTCTCCATAGCTGTGCACCAGTGCGTTAAGAGCCGACTTGAGACTCAGTGCTGTTCGCAACATTCCGTAAGTCGAATTCCATCGAGTTGACACGTCCATCGTTATCGCTATTTTTTTTTCGTTGACGGCGTCACAATATGCGTGCAACTTGTTCATCCACTGCTCGGACCTTTTCAGTTTTGCAAGCAATTTTCTCAATTTATCGATGACGTTCGTTTCTTTCGATTGTTCCCATACAGATAATACGGTCTCTTCGTCAGAGCTACCAATATCTGTAGACAACTCGAAATTTGGGTGTTCCGGATTCAGAGCATTCAAAGTATCTTGTACTCCTAAATTTAAAATGTGAGCGAAGCAACGGAAGTGTGAATCACTCGCGTCGAATTCGATGCCTTCCTTACATAGGAGATCGGAGAGTTCGGCTATGAACGACGTATTCGCAGCCGCATTGTCGAGAGTGATGCCTTGGATTTTTGATTTAATTTCGAACTCCTCTAACACATCGATCACGAGATTAGCCATATCCCTGCCTGTGTGAGCTCCATTCGATGGAATAAAATCCAGCGGTAGAGACTGCAATTTCCAGTCATTATCGATGTAATGCATCGTTATGCCGTAATACGATCGATTAGCAATCGATGTCCATCCGTCGACCGTCAAAGAAAATTTTGATTCCACTTTCTTCACTGTTTTAAAAACAGCTCCTCTCATCATCACGAAGTGATTCATAACTTTTTCTCGCAAACTCGTCCGTTTCGGATATGCAAAGTTTGCATTAAGGTTGATTTTTGGGCTGATATTTGGGCTTTAAGGCTGATTTTTGTCTAAAATCAATAAATTTTGAAAATTCTAAATAACCCGAGAACTATAGGGTTCAAGAGAAAATGTTAAGAATGAAAAAAGTTGTGTATTTTGATCCTGAATCGCGTTGAATTTTTTTGGAATTATTTTTTGAAATTTTTTTTTTTTTGAGTATTTTTTTCGAAACTTTGTTTTTTTTAAGGCCGATAAAGTAATGATTTAAGGCGCTCACCCCACTTAGATAAGTTTTTCCAACTTATTAAAGTGAGGTGAGTGCCTTGAATCATTACTTTATCGGCCTTGAGAAAAACCAAGTTTCGAAAAAAATACTCAAAAAAAAAAAAATTTCGAAAAATAATTCCAAAAAAATTCAACGCGATTCAGGATCAAAATACACAACTTTTTTCATTCTTAACATTTTCTCTTGAACCCTATAGTTCTCGGGTTATTTAGAATTTTCAAAATTTATTGATTTTAGACAAAAATCAGATAACTTTTCGAAAAAAAAACGCCAAATTTTTTCTGAAAAACGAAGATGCAGCTATTGCATCCAGTTTCAAGTTTGTCATCATTAAAAAAAAAAATTTCAATCCTGAAGCTGTGCGCCTGATTTGCCATGGTAAAAAAAAGCCTAAAAACAGTCACGAACCAAAGTCTGTACTGGGTCGAAAAAAAATCATAAAAAATATTGAAACGGAGCAAACTGAAGCTTGATTTGTCCCCTTTAAAACGCCGCTTCAAAAATTGGAAAATCTTTTTTTTTTACAGAGTTATCTATCTTTTAGTGTCGAAAGAAATATTGGGTCGTATGTAAACTTTTGAGCGGCGCAGTGTATTTTTAGAGCGAACGACACGGACGTTCGAATCGGGTTTCCCTAGCGAGACCCGATTGATCGAACGAAACAAAGTTCTCGATCGCCGGCATCGTGAAACACACAAAAACCGGGGCGAATTCGATATGGAAAGAGACACGGGGCTGTTAATCGACGACAGGGCTCGACAAAAACACCAAGAAATGGGTTGAAACTATGATATATTGACTCGATAACCTATCGGCTCCAAAACAACGGGGCAATACTCGAAAAAAGGGGTTCAATGACTTCGATGGGATTTTTGGGGAAACGACTCGCGGCTCAACACTCGTCACGTCGAATTGACCGACGAAAAACTCTTTCTCGAATCATCAATTCGGAAAGAGACAGAAATCGGCGATTTTTTTATGATTGAAACGAAAAAGGAATAATTGCCTTTGTAATGGCGTCGCACGCCCGGTGAAAAACGAAGGACTCACTTGATTGTTTTTTCAGTGTTCAAAAACACGAAAAGAAGGTGCCGACGAGGTCCAGAAACGTCCAAGAGTCGTTCTTTACGAAGCCGGTTTGACGTAAAAAACTTTGATTGCGAAAATCGTCAGAAAAATCCTCGAAAACGGTGAAAATTTAAGAGACGCCGTGCGTGCCTATTTGAGGTCGCCGGGGAAGTGACGCGCTACGCCTCACGGGCTCCCTGTTACTAGCTCGCGGATTCGCGAAGCCTCGCGAGACCTCGCGAGGCAGCCTCGCGAAGCCTCGCGAGACCTCGCGAGGCAGCCTCGCGAAGCTTCGCGAGGCCTCACGGGCTCCCTGTTGCTAGCCCGCGGTTTCGCGAGTCCGCCGGGGGAAGCGAAGCGCTACGGGGCTCTCGCAAGCTCCCTGTTGCTAGCTCGCGGATTCGCGAAGCCTCGCGAGACCTCGCGAGGCAGCCTCGCGAAGCTTCGCGAGGCCTCACGGGCTCCCTGTTGCTAGCCCGCGGTTTCGCGAGTCCGCCGGGGGAAGCGAAGCGCTACGGGGCTCTCGCGAGCTCCCTGCTGCTAGCTCGCGGATTCGCGAGGCCTCGCGAAGCTTCGCGAGGCCTCACGGGCTCCCTGTTGCTAGCCCGCGGTTTCGCGAGTCCGCCGGGGGAAGCGAAGCACTACGGGGCTCTCGCGAGCTCCCTGGCGCTAGCCAGCGGATTCGCGAAGCCTCGCGAGGCAGCCTTGCGAAGCTTCGCGAGTCACAATTTTTCTGAAATTATTTTCTGAAATTATTCCAAAAACATTAACGAAATGTTTTCTCGATGAAAAATCTCGAAATCTCGAGATATATTCGTGAAATCTCGAAAAAACCGAGAAATTCGAAAAAACCGAGAAATTCGAGAAATCTCGGAAAAACCGAGAAATCTCGAAAAATCCGAGAAATTTCGAGAAATTCGAAAAATCTCGAGATGTCGAGAGTCTCGATCGAGAATATCGTCAGTTGAGCAAAATTTCTCGTCTCGTCTCGAGACTTCGAGACTTGGACCGAAAACCCGGTCCACTGGTCGACAGGCATTCGTACGAGTGACGTGGCAGAATGTTACGTCACAACAGAGACAACGGGAACCATGGAGAAATATACCTAGACATCGAAAACCATGGGGAAATATACCTAGACATCAAAAACCATGGAGCCGTGGACCTAGACACCGAAAACCATGGAGAAACATACCTAGACATCGAAAACCATGAAGCCGTCGACCTAGACATTGAAAACCATGAAGAAATATACCTAGGCATCGAAAACCATGGAGAAATATACAGAGACAACGAGAACCATGGAGAAACCTAGACATCGGAAACTTTGGGGAAATATACCTAGACATCAAAAACCATGGAGCCGTGGACCTACCGATCGAAAACCATGGAGCAATATACCTAGACATCGAAAACCATTGAGAAATATACCTAGACATCGAAAACCATGGGGAAATATACCTAGACATCAAAAACCATGGAGCCGTGGACCTAGACACCGAAAACCATGGAGTCACTGACCTAGACACCGAAAACCATGAAGAAATATACCTAGGCATCGAAAACCATGGAAAAATATACCTAGACAACAAAAACCATAAAGCCGTGTACCTTGACAACGAAAACCATGGTAGCTAGACAACGAAAACCATGGTAGCTAGACAACGAAAACCATACGGAATGAGAGGCCCGATATAGTCTGTCTCTCTCGCTCAGTAGCGCGCGAAGAGTGGGGATACCGCGTTCAGCGGAGCGGGTGACGTCACAGGCCAAAAATGTCCACCAGTCTCGCAAAGGACGTATGTCCAAGCGTCTGCGCAGACAACTTACGCCTTTCTGACTCCAAGAAACTGTGAGACACAGAAAGCGTCCCAAACCTCGCGACCAAAATCTTCAATATCAGATTTCTCTGGATTGGCTCAATGGATTTCCTTCAACCAAGAACCAATCGAAAGATAAAAAATCATAGAAAATTCGAGTCTAATATGAGATTTTTCCGTCGACCCGTTTCCCCGTAAAAACGATTTAAAGTTTCTGTGACGTCATAAAACACCTATTTTACTGTATATAAGAGTACGGCAGCTCTCGCGCTACGCTTTTCTTTTAATACTTGGCGTCGAGCCGCTGCCGCGTCTCTTGATCACCATACAAGACGGAAGGTAAGATTGAATTTGGAAATATTATATATTACAAATGAATATTAAAACATGATTGTCGTACAACTATTTTATATGTTATTGCCAAGTGAGTTCTGTGTTCTATTAAACAATACGCTCGTTTTTAGATGATTTTACAGAGTGGCTTATTTTGGTTGTGGTACAAATTATATCGGCTCCTTGGGCTCAGCAAAGCAGTTAGTCCAGAGTGGGATGATGATATGCGAACGACAAAAGAAGCTGCGGCCAAGATAAAACTTTTTTAACAAAATCAATATAAAATCATTCTGCCTTCCGTTTTTTCGAAGAATTCCAATTTTTCTTCCTCCCGCAGAAACTGTAAGCCAAACAACACGCCGAACTGGCTAAATTGAAGCAGGAAAAATGAAACAATATAATACTCAAGAGTAATTCCAGCAGTCTCTGATTTCTATCAAGAACGGTGAGAAACGTGCCAATTTATTAGTGGACGACGCCCCAAATGAAATTTCCGGGGGCGATATGAAGAAAAATATTAAAAAGACAAAACGATACTCCAAAGGATGACAAAGTGACGTTCAATTTTAATGAAAAACTGAACAATATAAACAATTTGTTAACAACAATTAAAAAAAAATATACGCAGTGTTTTTTTAAATAAATATTTACAGAATAAAATTTTTTTGCATTCTTAAGCGGAACTATAATTCCTTAAAAAAATTGTTATCTGCTATGAATTTGATTCATTGACAAATAAGATTCCTGTCATGCTGAATGGAACGTGACAAGTGTCGTTGCAGCAACATCAATCGTTTTTGACTCAAATGCCTATTCCATCGTCATCTTCGTATATATGCGCCTCAAAATGTTTGCGTGAAATTCTTTCGTTGCTCGGGCCGATTGGCGCAAGGATGGATTCGCAACGTTTATATTTTATCCTCAAATTGAAATTTAATATTTTTTTTTAAATTGTGATGACCGGGGTTTGAGAGGGCGAAGTAATAATGATGATAATAATAAGACAGGAGAATGAGGTAAAAGATATAATATATTGAGACTTGATAATTAGGGAGTGCACGAGGTATTAGCGGTTCGAAGGATGGTGATGAACTGAGGAGTCGAGGATTAGAATAAAGGAGAATGATTTGGTGAAGTGGTAGTGGGGAGATGAAGCGGAGGAGAAGTTGAGGCTCGTGGGACAAAGAAGTGCTGAGGAATGCGGTGATAAGATTAGGATGCTGAGCTAGGAGTTTTGAGTGTGAGAAAGAATTAAGAACGGATGTGAGGTATCGGGTACGAATGTGGGAAAGAGTTTGGAGAAGAATAAGGTAATAGGGTGCTACCGTGACACTCCCCCTCTTACAAAACGATGTTCCGCATCGTAGGTTACAAATTTGCTGTTTTCGTGACTCTATATAATGAAAATGATTGTACATGAGGTCAATTTTAAGTGTGACTCTATATCAAATTTTGTGTTATTCATGAGAAGGGTTGTGTGAAAGTGTGTAAGGGTCTCGTTAATTTCATTGTTTTAGGGGTTGTAGTATTTCGGTTCTTCACTGTTGGTTCTTTATTGGTAAATTTTGGTAACTCTGGTCTTCCTTAAGATCCCTTTTTATTGTCTGTTCGTCCTTTTATTTTCTGGAATCTGTAACTGAGTAAGTCGATTAGTTGTCCATGTTAGTAGGGGTGGGGTGTTATTTCGGATAGGTATGGTCGGTGTCGTTTATCGTTATTGGTTGGTTATTACGTATGGTTGGTTTTCCTTTTCTTTTCTTTCTTTTTTTTTTTTGGTTGTCTCCTCTTTCTTCGTTTTCCTTTTATTGGTTTTATGCGTTTTTATTGCTCTGTTTCGATTTCGATTCCGAATGGGTAATGTTTCTTTTCAAGTTTATTCGGGTTTCCAATTGCTATTTGCTCAAATTTTCATTTTCCGTGGATATTGTACCTAAATTTCCAAAGATTCTGAAACATTCTAAATTTGATTAGTTCGTTGGTGGTTAGTGGGTGTGACATGTTATGAGTGATGGGAATGGATCCGGTTCGCTGTCATGGGGCCAATGAATTATGTCGAGTGTTGTTATAAAAAAAATAGTGAGGTTTATTTATATTTTTTTTTTGTTGTTGACCTCTTTAGGGCGTGATTATGTTACGCCTTACGTCTATGATTATTCGAATAGGTGATTACAATAATGGGTGGTTATGGTATATAAGTTTCATAAAGTAGAATCAAAAGGGGTTACGTAGTTACAATAGGTTTGGATATAGGGTAGTAGTAGTAGCAATAATGGTAATAATAATAATAATAATGATAATAATAATAGTAATACTAGTGGTGATAATGATAGTGGTAGCGTGAGTGCGGATGTAAGTACAAGGTGTGTAAGTGTGCCGGATTTTGTGTGTTCATAGGAGGTGTAATTGTGTTTTTGAGCTGAGTTCTGTTTTTCTTTTTTTTTTTTATGTTGGTCCGAGTCGTTTGCGCTTTTCGAATTTTTTGGCTTTTTGGTCGAACGTTTTTATGATTTCTGCGCGGACTGTCGGGAGTTCTCTCGCGGTTATGGTGTCGATCCAGTCCTTGATGCTGTCGAGTTCTGTCTGGACGTCCGTACTCAGTTTTGGGGGATCAGTTGTCTCGTCTAGATTGAATGTTATTTTTTGTCTTTTTGTTGGGGGTTTTTGTTTGTCGGGGACGTCGAGTATCGGTCTTTTTGTCGGTTGGAATGTCCTCTGTTCGGCTTTCGCTTTAATAATCTGTCGTGCGTCCATTGTTATTGTTATTTTTTGTCGGTTGCTTGGTCCTGGTAAGTCTGTCTTGTCGATAGGTGGCGTTTTTGGTCTTAGTTCGGACAGGAATTTGTGAATTCTTCGTTTAGTAGTCGGTTTTTCTAGTGGTATGTATTCTTTGTCGTTGCTGTTGTCGTCACTGTCGTCTATTTCTATTATGTCAGGGGTCTCTTTTTTGATGTTTGTTATCAGTGTTATGTCATTGTCGTCGGAAGTCTCTTTTTTGATATTGATCGGTGTGGGAGCGGGAGAAGGGGTTGTCTTTTTGTCGTCGGTTTCGTCTTCCGTGTTACTGCTGTCAGTGTCTTCGTCATCGTCTTCGGTATCTTCTTCGTCGTTGTCGTTGTCCTCTTCGTTGTTGTCGTTGTCTTCTTCGTTGTTGTCGTCAAACGTCCATGGGAAGATCCCTCTCCGTACCCAGTATAGGGCGCAGAGGTTCATGTGGTCGAGTATGCGGCGAGCGGGGAAGGCTCCCTTGCAGAGGTGGCATTGGCGGTCGGCTGCCGGGTTCGCGAGATAGCGCGTCGTCAGTCGTTTTTTGCATTCTGCGACGTGGGTGACTAGATGTCGATAGTGGGTCTCGGTTGCGCAGATGGGGCACGGGACCATGGTCAGTCGTTGAGGTTCCATTTTGTTTTGTTGTTCTTCCTTTTTTTTTGTGCGTGTGTCTGTCTCTCTGTGTTCTCTTTTTTTTTTATCTGTTAGGGGTAGTGCGTAAGGTAGGCATATTTTAATTGCGTTTGTTCTGTGTTTTTCATGCAGTGTAGTTGTTTTGAGGCTTAAGCGAAAGAAGGTATGAAATAAGGATTCCGTTGGTTCCCTTTGTTAGTAGGTGATTAGAATGTTGGTTAGCATAAATCTTATGGTATAATTTCTCTATAATACGTAATTGCTCTTGGTGTACTTCGTTCTCGCTCAATGAGGTTTTCCGTTGATAGCGTTATTTCGCGTGGTGGGTTTATTATTTGCACCTGGGGGTGGTAATTTTGTGTTGGTTGTATTTCTATGTCCGCGTTTTGTGTTTCTTTTTTCTTCTTTTTCGTGATACAAGATAGGATTTTAAATAAGGATGATATTTTTCCAAACATTGAAAATCTCCAGCCAATTGTTCCAAGTATGAGAATTGAACCTAATGAGATTCCTCCGAATTTTAGTACTGATTCGATTATCGATAGTCTATCGTGGATGCGTTTTGTTTTAGTTATTTCTTGTGCCTTTGCTATTACTGATTTTAATGCCACTTCGTTCCTTGTTAAATCGTTACGGACATTGTCCCAATTGGACAGATCGGATGGTAGTTCGGTTTTAATTAATATTTCCGTAATGTTTAGGGTGTCCATTGTGTCTACAGAATTTTTGATCATTTTGGTTATGTTTAAAGCTAGTTTATGAGAGAAATTAACGTGGTGTACTATATTTATTTCAGTTGAAGGGACGAGTTTCGTAGTTTGGGTTTTCGCTTTCCATGATGGTTCTATTTCTAGTGTCCCTGAATCTGTTATCATTTTGATGTCGGATTTGTCGTTATCGCAGTGGATGTACAAGTTTTCGGATGTTGGTGCTGCGTACAGCCATGCGTTAGTGTTTTGGATTTTGATCCAGTATGTTTGACTGAGAGTTTTTAAGCGAATGTCGCAGAGTTCGAGATTTTCAAATTGTGGGTTTGTGAGTAATTGGACTTCACATTCTGCCTTATCGTTAACATGTTGTACAGGGTTTGTTCCGTCGCAAATATATCGTGTTGACATTAGTTTGCAGTTACTTAAATCTGCTAAAGTAAAATAGTTTTCGAAGTCTGTTGAAATTGCGGTAAATCGCGTCGATGGTTTAATAAATGCAAAACGTGTTCCTTGTTGGCGGATTGGCGTTGACATATGTCTATACAGTTTGTATGTGATTGGGTCTAGTAATGGGATTTTCATTATAAAAATCAATTTTTCGTCGTCTTGAAATACAATAAGTTTCGATGTCGCTATTAGTTGTGGTATGTATTCTGGTTCTAATGGAGTTGGGAATTCAAGGTTCGGTGTCAGTTTGCTAATGTTTTCTGCGCTGCGCAGCCATGTTTTTGATGATATTAAACAAGGGTGTATTTGTCCACCTTTTGCAAAAAGTATAGCGTCTGTTAGGGTATTCGTGTCGATTTCTAATTCTATAAGATCTTCTTCAATTAGGGCTATGAATTTCATTCCGTTTTGGTTGTATTTGATTGTGTATATTTCTTTTCGCATGTTGACTAATGCCAAGTTAACTTGTATTGTAAGGTTTCCTATTTCTCGTGTTATTGATTTTATTTGTTTCTGTGTTATATCGAATCCCGCTTTTATTATTTGAGTTTGGTTATACACTATTTCTGATAATTCGATTGAATTGTTTGCGAGTTGTTCAATTTGCGTTGCGATTCGTTTCGCGTCGTCGTTATCCATTGTGCCATAGACAAATTTAAATGCTGTGCCTATGAAATTGAATAGACCTCGTTTTTTGCGGTGTTGTGTGAGGTCTGTTGACGGTGGTAATAGTTCCCTAAGTGTTGATTCGGCATTTTCGATGGTGTTTAGGCGATTTTGAATGATTCTTAGTTGTGTCCTCATTAGGCATGATGGTCCTAGTGTGTTGCAATATGTGTACATACTTTGCAGATTTTCTTGTATTTGTTGTTTCCTGAGTAGTAGTCCATGTGTGTTGATGTATGTTACTAAGTTCCAGGTCGTGTGGTATGATTGGAGTTTTCCAAGCTGCTGGGAATATAGTCCGGGGTTTTCCGAAAATGGTGTAATGGTTACAGGGTCGTTGCCACCTCTGGCAAAGGCGTGGCATCTGCAACATATGCCGATTTTATTTTGTCTACGTGTACTATCTTTGTTTTTCCGTTTTCCATGAGCAATTTAACGTTATTGTTATCTCTAATTTCCAGGATTTCAAATGGTCCTGTGTAGTTACTATCGAGTTTTCCCTTTTTGGGTTCCTTAATTAAAAATACTAGTTGTCCTACTTGGTACTGGGGTGTCTTAGTTCGTCTATCGTAATAGCGTTTCGTTCGTTCCTTAATCTTTTGTTGTTTTCTGAATGCCGTTTCCTGAATGTTCTTCATATGGTTATTTAATGTTACTATGTAATCGTCGAATGTAATAACTTTCTCGGGTGGTGGAAATTCTGACGGCAGGGTTGCCGGGTGACCAAAAACTAACTCGTATGGGGTGAATCCTGTTCTTTCGTGGATGCTTGTGTTGTGTGATAGTGTTGCGAATGAGATAAGTTCTTCCCAATCGCGGTCGTTATTTCTGTAATGTTTGATATACTCTATTAAACTGTGGTGGCTTCTCTCGAGAGCGCCATTTGATTGTGGGTGGTACGCTGATGTTCTATAATGTCGTATTTTGAAGAGTTCGGCGAATGATTGAAAAACTTCTGCCATGAAGTTTGTACCTTGGTCTGAGAGAATTGCGCGAGGTGCGCCAAATGTCGTTATGAAATTTTGGCACAGTGCCTTAGCAACATCTACTGACGTTGTTCGTTTTAGGGGTACTGCGATACTGAATCTACTAAATAGATCCATGATTGTTAAGATGTATTCGTATCCTTTACTCGTTTTGGGTAAAGGTCCGACTATGTCGATGGCAATTTTGTCGAATGCTTTTGTTGGTGTGTTAGTAATAATCATGGGAGCTCGGTCTTTAACGCGTACTAGTTTGTTCTTTTGGCAATCGTAGCAAAATTTGATAAATTTTTCGATGTCTTCTCTCATGTTTTTCCAATAATATTGCGATGCTACTCGTTGGTATGTTTTCGTGATTCCTTTGTGGCCTCCTACGGTCGATCCGTGGAGTTCTGTTATTATTGCTTTCCTGTTTTCCGATGGTGGTACTGAGATGAGTCCTTCGCACAAGGTGATTGAAAGTTTTGTTTCTTTTACCATTGATTGTAGATACGATTTGATGTTTGACCACGTGAGTGGGTCGATGATTTCTGGGTCTTTTGATAGTGTGCAGGATGTCAAATTTTCCATGTGTAACATTTGTAGAAGTACTCGGAGGCACTTTTTGATCGTAAATAAGTTCGTGTTATCCGTTGATTTTTCCTTACAGAAGATCGTGAAGTAGCTGGTTTCGCCGTGTTGCGTTGTTAAAATATGACCGGTTCTTGGTTTATGGTGTAGGAATTGTTCCTGGTTGATTTTTCCTTTTTCCAAAAGTACTTTGGAAACCATTGTGTTTTTGGTGCAATCAGCTGCTAAGAAGTGTGCTACGTTGTCTCTTTTTGATAGAAAATTTTCTTGTGTGACCGTCACGTTGTCTTTGGCGTGTGTGTCTTGTGGTACAGGAATTCCTTTGGTTTTTGAAGGGGTTGAGTTGTGTGGTTCATCATGTTCGGTTGATGCCATTCGTTGGGTCGTTGGTGGATTTTCCTTTTCGGGTTCTGCTTGGTTTTTGCTTCCTTCTGCTTGTGGGACTGTTTCGTTGTGGATTTCTTGGTTTTCTTCCGGGTGTTCATTCGTGGTGTTGTTATCCGATTCTTCAGTTGGTGAATGTATTTCCATCGTTGATTTGTATTTTTTCGTGTTGCTTCGCGTCGCTTTTTCCGATTCTGGTAGTGTTAGTTTTTTTCTGTGGCATTGCGATAGTCCAAATGATGGATCGATGTCTTCGGCGTTACTGAATTGGTGTTCCGATTCTTCCATTGGTGTAGTGTTTGTCGGTGTTTTTCGTGGTCTTCCTGGTCCTCGTTTCGCCGTAGGAGCTGGAAGTTGTATGATGGGATTTTTCCTAGGTCTGCCAGGTCTTCTTTTCACGGGTGGTGTTGATTGTCGGGTGACTGGGTATTTCCTTGGTCTTCCGGGTTTCCTTTTAACTATGACTTTTGATTGTGGACTGATTGGGTTTTTCCTCGGTCTCCCGCGTCCACGTTTCGGTGCTGGTGTTATAACTTCCGTTGGTGACCGAAAATTGGGTTCCGTGACTTCGTCCGAGTTTTCTTCGTCTGGGTCTTCTTGTTCTTCCTCCGTGTCTGAATCATCCTCCGAGTAGTGAACTGGAGGTGACCTGAAGGTCGCGGTTACCGGGTACTTTGCATGGTTCGAATTTTCTAACGTTTGTTTTCCTTTCCGCGTCCCTGAGTCGTCCTTTGAGTAGTGGACTGGAGGTGACCTAAAGGTCGCGGTTACCGGGTACTTTGCATGGTTCGAATTTTCCAACACTTGTTCTTTTTGCCTTAGTTGTTGCGCGTTTAAATGTTCGTTGCTTAATTTTCCATTTCCTTCGAGGGTGAGTTGAGTGCTTGCGTCTTTCGTATTCGATCGGCCACTTGAATGATTGGCGGGATTGAGAGCTTTTAATGTTGGCAGCACGGGGTCTGCTTCTTTTGGTTTATGCAGCGCGGAGCTTACATCATTTTTATTCATTTCATTTTCATTATTTGATTCATTTTCATTTCGTCGCGTTGAGCTCGGTTCCGCTTTTTCATAAGTTGTGGCTTTTCCTTGTATTTTCGTTTCATTTTTCGTCGTTGAGTTTTTATGCACTTTTTCTTCCTCACTTGTTGGATTTGCTATTTTTTCGTTTTTGCTCGTTGGCGTAAGATTTCTTTCTTCATTGTTTCCTTGCGTTTCTTGATTTTCGCGCACTTCCTTTTCTTGTTGGCGTGTTGAATTTCCATGATTTCCTTCGTCGTTTTGTATTTTTTCGTTTTCATTTGCCGTTTGTGGCGTTTTTTGTAAGTTTGTTTTTCCTTTAACTTCGTTTGCTGATTTTCGTAGTGTTGAGCTCTTGTCGGCTCCTTCATTATTCCTTTGCGAGTCCATTGTTACATTTTCATTACTTTTATTATTTTGTATCGTTTTGTTTTCGTTTATCATTTCTTCTTTTTGTTGCGTAGTATTCTTTTTTATTACTTCTTCCATCGTAGCTTCTTCTTTGTTTTTTAAAATCATTTTTTCTCGTTTATCTAGTTCGTTGCCTGTTTCGTTTTCCATTTCGTCTTCTGATGAGGTGCGATTGCTTTTGCGATCTTCGTCGTACTCCATTTCATTTTCAATCGTGTTCCTTGGGGCTTGCTTGTTTTCTTGGTTTGTTGATTCCATTGGTTCTTCTTCTGCGGACGTTGGTTCGTCCTGATTGTTGTCGTCGATTTCTATATCCATGTTAGGGTGTGCACTCCCTTTGATAACATGTTGTTTGTTGGTTTTTTGTTCTAAGTTCAAGTCCTTGTTGGTAGTCTCGGTTTCTTCTGCTGGTAAGATTACTACTTTGTCAGGTGATGGGTTTCCAGATGATTCATCTGAGGCGGATCTGTTGCGTTTTTCTCCTTGTCGGGTTATCTTTAGTCTTTTTAAGTCCTCGTCGTCGAAGTCTGTGGACTCCTCTCGAGGTCTAATGGGAAAGGCGTTGGCTGGATTCCGGGAAAGGGCGTCTGCAACGACGTTAAGTTTCCCTGGTTTGTGGTGAACACTAAATTCGTAGCCGTTGAGGATTGCCTGCCAACGTTGGAGTTGTTGTGGCGGATTCGGTTTGCTGATAAGATATGTCAGTGCCCTGTTGTCGGTTACGAGTGTGAAGTGATGTCCGTACAGGTAGTGCTTGAAATATTGGATGGAATGTACCATTGCAAGTAGTTCTTTACGCATTGCGTCGTACACTTTTTCGGCTTTCGAGAGTGTACGAGAGTAAAAAGCTATTGGATGATCGAATTTCTCGTACTCTTGGCTAAGCACGGCGCCGATCGCGTAATCTGATGCGTCGGTTGTGAGTTTGAATTCTTTCTCGTAGTCTGGGTACCGCAAGATTGGTTCGTTTGTTAGTTTCTGTTTGAGGGTTTCGAATGCTTGTTGGCAATCGCTTGTCCATTTGAATTCTTCCGTCTTTTTTAGTTGGTTGGTTAACGGGAGGGCGATTGTTGCAAAGTTCTTGATGAACCTTCTATAGTAGTTTGCTAGTGCGTGGAACTGCGTGATAGTTTTCTTGTCTGTGGGAACTGGAAAGTTTTTGACTGCCTGCACTAATTCGGGTCTTGGTTGACAGCCTTTTTCGCTGATGACGTGGCCTAGGTATTCCACTTTCTTTTGGAGAAATTGGCATTTGTCTGTTTGGAGTGTAAGGCCAGCATCGGACAGTCTTTTTGCTAAGCGATGGAATTTTTTTCCGTGTTCCTCAAGGTCTGCGGCATAAATGACGGTGTCGTCTAAATAGACGAATAAGTCGGTACCTTGGAGTCCGGATAAAACAACATCCATTAGTCGTTGGAATGTTGCGGGTGCGTTTTTTAGGCCAAATGGCATTCGGTTAAATTCATAATGTCCATTTGGTGTGGAGAAAGCGGTTTTTGGTTTGTCCCGTGGGTGCATCTCGATTTGGTGAAACCCTGAGGCCAAATCTAGCACTGAATAGTAACGAGATCTACCCAACTGGTCTATGATATCGGTTATGTTCGGTAATGGGTACGCGTCTGGTGTTGTTTTTTCATTAAGTTTTCTGAAGTCGATGACCATTCGCCATCGTTTATTGCTTTCGTGGTCGGTTTTCTTTGGAACGATCCAAACGGGCGAATTGAATGGTGATAAGGATGGTTGAATTATTTCCTTATCGAGGAGATCGTTGACTTGTTTCTGTATTTCCTCTTTGTGGATTTGTGGGAATCTGTACTGTTTTGTGTTTATTGGTATTTCGTCGGTTGTGAATATTTCGTGTTTTACGAATGACGTCGATCCTAGTCGTTCGCCTGGTAGGGCGAACAGATGCGAGTATTCGAAAGTCAGTTGGAGGATGTGTTCTTTCTCTACATCATCTAAATTTTCTACATGCAAGAGAGGTTTTAATTTTTTGAATCTTTTCTGTTTCTCTAATGTCCTTGTTGTACGGACTTCTGCACGATTTTCAGTTGGAAAGTCGTTAGGACCGTGATTATCGATATCGACTGGTCTGTCGGATATCATTTCTATCGGTTGTAATTCGATTGTTGGGACTTGGAAGTGTATATTATAGTCGTTAGTGTTTATTGCGCATAGATATGCGACACCGTTTCGGTTTGTAACTACTGCGTCACCGATAAATAATCCTTCGCCTGCTTCTATTCTTGGTACGTAACCTTCGGTTAGGTTTGTGTTTTTGATTCGGATATGGATGGTAGATTTGGTTCGAGCTGGGATGGAAATTTTTTCGTTTGTTTCAAAAGGTATCTGTGTACCTCTGAAGTTTATGCAAGATTGGGTGTACAGGATGTCAGCTGGTGTTTCTTTGAAAAATTCGTCACCCAGGACGGCGTCCTGGGGGATTGGCCATTTGAAACGGATCGTGTGAAATTCGACTGGTATTCCTCTTATTTGGAGGGTACATATTCCCGATGTGAAAATTGTGTCGTCTGTTATTCCTGTTAGTTCGTAAATTACGTTATAGTCGACTTTGACGTGCTTCGCTACTGCGTCTCTCCTTATCAAATTTAATTCTGATCCGGTATCGATTAGGAATGCTGCGCTTTGTTCTAGGAAGTCAATTGAGTCTATTCTGATGGTTGGTGGTGTATGTCTTTTTGTTTTTCCTAGTGAAATCCTCGCTTTTTTAATGATTTGCGTTGTCGCGTCTAATGGTTTGGGGTCGTGCGCTCTTGCGATGTACTCCCGGTCGCGCTGTCCCGCGGAGTCGCCATCGCGTTTTTTTGGGCAATTTCTGTTACGATTTTGGCAAGTTGTTGGAATTTCGAGTGTAATTCCTCGAATTTATCGTCGTTTTGATCATTGGGTTTTCGGTTGTTGGAGTTGTCGCGAGATCTGTTTTGCGAGTTTTCGCGAAATCTGTTTTGGGAGTTGTCGCGGTTGTTTCGAGAACTACCGGGTTGTCTGTCGTAAAAATCGTTCCATCTGTTATTTCTGTTTCGATTTTGTGAATTGTCTCTGTTTCGGAAGTTGTTCTGCTGATTATTTTGGTTGTTTCTTTGATAATTGCTTTGATTCGAGTTGTCTCTTTGTCTATTATAATTATTTTGCGGGTATCGGTTCTGGTAATTTTGGTTTTTGTAATTGTTTTGATACCGATCTCTCGAGTTATTTCGATATCCGGAGGGTCTGTTGTAATGCTGCGGGCCGCGCGATTCGCTGCGGTACCTGCTTTGTTGGTTAATGAAACTGTTGTCCGAAGGGGACTGGCTTCTAAAGTTTTGGTACATTTTGTCTCTTAGTTCTTTGATTGCGTGACAGTTTCCTGTGGAATGAGTTCTTGATTGGTGTAGTTCGCAAAATACGTCTGTGTGTTGGTTTTTTGATTCAGCGAAATGGATTCTAGCTGTTTCTGGGGGTTGTGTTAGAGCGTGTTCTCTAGATATTCTACCGTGATTTACTGATTGGCGGTGTCGAAGTTCCTGTTCTATGTGAATCGCTTCCTTAATTGTTGCGTCAAAATCTCCGAGATTTTGTTGATTTAGATTTACTGCGATTTTGTCGAAGAGTCCTCTGATGAAGGCTCTGGTTACCGATTTTTGGACTTCTTCTAATCTTTTTTTCAAATATTGCTGCTCGTCGGCTCTGCCGTAGCATTCGTTTAATCTTTCCGTTATGCGTTTTAAAATTATTCGAGTTCGTGTCGCGTATTCTGCTACCGATTCGTTGAAATTTTGGGAAATTGCTTTGAGCTCTAGTTCTAAGTCTAATAGTTCGATAGTGGCACCAAAACTTTCTTTAAGGTCTCGGTAAAATTCATCGAGAGTTGTGTAATTTTTTGTTTCTGCCAAATCTTGGGCGAATCCTGTTAATTTATATTGCACAGTCACAAGAAATTGCGGTTGTTGGGCTTCGGGAATTAATTTTGCAGCTCGTTTGCAAGCGCCAATGAAATGGTCTACGGGGATGTTTTTTCCGTCAAAAGTTGGGATGAGTCCGTAAATATCTCGGAACGTCATGCCAACTCCTTCCATTTTTCTTTCTTCTAGGTGAAAAAATGAGGGTGAAATATTCTGACGCGTACTGGTGCGTCGGGGCGGTCGTATTGGCTCTATTTTGGGTTTTATGTGTTCCTTTTTCCAATTTTTCCTGTGTTCTGATTTGGCTTATTTTTCTAATATAATCTGGGGAAAACAAAATTAATCTACTGGAAGAGTGAAATTTGTAAAAAAAAGAGAAATTATTTCATTTTTGTTTTGTTGTTTTTTTTTTTTTCAGCTTACTTGTTATTGTTTTGTTCGTATTTGTAATTGATTCGTGAAGACGGGGTCATTTTACGTAAAAAGGGGTTTTTTTTTTTTTTTTTTTTTTTTTTTTGCAAAAAGTAATTTTTCGCAAAAAGGGGAGAAAAAAAATTTTTTTTTTTATATTGCTGTTTTATTATTGTTCTTAATCGTTGAGTAGGGTAAATTCGTTTCAAATTCGAGGGAAATAATAGGAACAAATGCGGGGTTAAAATTTGCGAGATGTAAAAATTTTCGGTTTTCGTGTTTTTTTTTTTTTTTTTTTTTTTTGTGAGCTATGGAAAGAACGCAAATTTTTTTTATGATACGTTCGTTTTCGTTCTCAAAAGTTCAATTCGTCGACTGAAAATTACTTTGTTCTTTATTTTTTTTGGCTTTGTGTTTCCTTTTTCTTTTTTTTTTTTTTATTCGGTTTGTCTCGAACGGGAGATGTTGAGTGTTCGGAAAAATTCGTTATTTTTACTTGAATTCGTCGCGTAAAGCGCGGGGGTGTTAAAGTATGTGTATTCGGTATGAACGGAGCATAAAAGAGCGCGTATATCTATATATATATATCCGTCGCGAACGAAGCACAAGAGCGCGCGTATAACTATATATTTTCGGTCAGCTGTGCATGCGAGGCGTGCGAGGAAAGAAAGAATAAAGGAGGAATAAGAATGTCGAGCGTCTTTGTCGCTCTTTACGTACGCAGATGGGGAGCCGTGTCGGTGCGACAAGGCCAGCGGTATCCGCTCATGCGTCGCACGGGCTCTCACGAAGCGTGAGTTGTGTGTGTGTGAGTGAGCGACTTTGTCGTCTCTCCTCACTTCTATGGGCAATTTGTATTCAATTGTAATCTATGTGCGTAATTTGGTACTTACATTGCCAGGATTATCCAGATTTTTATTAGCATTTGTTGTTTTCGTCCTTCCTTCTATTTTTCCTTTTCGTTATGCGGTTTGTGGTAATTCGGTGAGAGAGATGGAGAGAGAAAATTTTGAACTGGTGCGCTTTTCTCTTTGTCGGTTGGTCGGAGAGAAAGGAGAAAGGAGAGAAAGAAAAAAAAAATTTTCACTGATCGTCGTTGAACTTCCTTTTTTTTTTCCCGCAGTTTGCTCTGCTTTTTCACTTTTTTTTTCACTGTTCGTTGTTTCGATTCCTTTATTTTTCACCGTTCTTTTCTTGTTTTCACTTTTCGTTGTTAAACTTTCACTGTCTCTGTTGTTTCTCGGGTTTTTTTGGTTTCGTGGGTCGCGTGCGGTGTTTCGAATCCCGATTCTGACACCAGTTGTGATGACCGGGGTTTGAGAGGGCGAAGTAATAATGATGATAATAATAAGACAGGAGAATGAGGTAAAAGATATAATATATTGAGACTTGATAATTAGGGAGTGCACGAGGTATTAGCGGTTCGAAGGATGGTGATGAACTGAGGAGTCGAGGATTAGAATAAAGGAGAATGATTTGGTGAAGTGGTAGTGGGGAGATGAAGCGGAGGAGAAGTTGAGGCTCGTGGGACAAAGAAGTGCTGAGGAATGCGGTGATAAGATTAGGATGCTGAGCTAGGAGTTTTGAGTGTGAGAAAGAATTAAGAACGGATGTGAGGTATCGGGTACGAATGTGGGAAAGAGTTTGGAGAAGAATAAGGTAATAGGGTGCTACCGTGACAAAATCAAATCTTTAAGCAACAGGTGGACATAGATTTTGCAAATTTTCGTAAAATGATTGAAGGGGTTGATTCAGGTCGTAAAATGATTAAAACTGTTTTTTTTGTTCAGTGACACAAACGTTCATGGAAAAATTGTGTGAGTTGTCGAGAGGCATGATCATGACGATGACAAAAATGATAGCGACAACTTCGACTGTTGTCGACAGAAAAAAAGAAAAAATTAAGATCAATATATCGAAATATTGATACACAAATTCCGATCATTTTTTTAAATATCGCTCATCGCTACAACAGTAATGTGGTCTCAGCAGTCCCTCGGTTGGAAAATTCGCCGCGGCGCTTCCGATAATTCTGTCCTACATATAGGACAGCGTCGATCTATGAACTCGTTCCAGAGTCTATTGGCGCATTCAGAACAGCAACAACAATGCCCACACGGCCAATAGAGGTGGGTTGCCCTCGCCAAGAAACACACTTTGCATGAATCTATAAAAAGAATTGCAACAAGAAGTACACTAAGTTCTACGAGAGAATATAAAGAGTTAAATACTGTGAAAATTGGCGCGTTCAGGATAACAAACTTGGCATGATATATTTGTAGTCATTCATAAATTTTATTACATTACGGAAGTATTAAGGAAATCCTGTCGCGGAGGGCCGTATCTTGTGGGCGCATGAGAAGGGCACTCGTCTTTTGTTCGATATTAACCCGATTCGTTTATCGTGGGTCACTGGAGACCCAAGTCATTTTTCTTTTGTTCGGGTTCTCAGAAACCGAGTGGGGAAGGAATACCCACCTCTACCCTGAAAAAACTTTAGGACACTAGGAGCCTACGCGCTGAATCGCATACCTTTAGTATCGATTCGAACTGCGTAACGAGCAAACAAAATGCGTGGCGGGTCGTGAGCGACCCAGAATAACCCTAACGTTGGACGAAACCATTCTAACTGCCAAGATCATTTTTTTTGTTTTTTTATGAAATTTATCAACATTTCCGAAAATTCATGCATTTTTTAGTCATTTATTGATTCTTCACCTTTTATAGCATGGCTCATCGCGAATCCCGTCGACTAACGAAAGCTCTTCGTCCATGTAAGGAAAATCTAAATTACTTGGACGAAGAAAACGAAGGAGAAATTGATTACATACACGAACAGGATGAATCATCGGACTACAATTGTTGTGTCAAATGTAAAACACCGATTTGCGACGAACATAGATTTTTTTGCTGCGAGCATTGTTTGTGGTAATTAAACCGTTAATTTTAAGGCAAAAACATTCCTTGTATCTTTTCCAACAATTTTTATGATTTTTCAATAAATATATTTAAAAATATATTTGAGTATTTATTGAATCTACACATTTCCACCTTCGGGAAATGCTCAAGTTGGCACGACAAACTTAACCATGTTGAGTCCCAAATCGCAAATGATAACAAAAATCTGAAAATTTGGTATGTTTTTGTATAAAGTACTACGCTTTTTTTTTAATATTTGGCGTCGAGCTGCTGCCGCGTCTCTTGATTTAAAAGATCGTGTAAAAATTTCACGACCATTAGGAAGCTCGTTATAGAACAATTAACATTAATAAATTAAAAGCAGTCAAATGTAGTTTTATGGAAACTGGTTTAACTTTGCGATAAGTTTTTTTTTTGACCTCTCAATTTTTAAATATCTACAATATACCGAGAGCAACGTAAACAACACGAAGTTTATTGATAAATATTTTTTGTATTTGTTTAAAAAATTGTTCTTAACAAAACGTTGATTTTTTAATAACGAGCTTCCTAATCGTCGTGAAATTTTTACACGACCTCTTAAATACTTCATACCAAAACATACTAAATTTTCTGAATAGTCTCATCATTTTTTATTTCAACCCTTAGGGTGGTCAAAGTAATGATGATAGAATTATTAAAATTTGGTATGTTTTTACATGAAGTATTCACGAGGTCGTGTACAAATTTCACGACGATCAGAAAGCTATTTATTGAACAATTAACATTAACAAATTTTATAGATACTCAACATCCTTAAGCATTTTTTTTTTTTCTATCGAGCTCATGATTTTTTTGGTTAAAGTATCATTCTTAAACTTTAACATGCAATTTGGTTTTTTTCAAATATCTCAATTTGTTCAAAAGTTATGAATTTTCAGTGGAAACCTGCATTTTCGGGGAGTGGGTGTGTTTACGGCAAAAAATTAATATATTTACTAAATTTTTTTTGCAATATTCGTAGTGTGCCCTTAAACTAGAAGTATTCAAGAGTGTTCAGGAATTTTTCCAGATTTTTTCATTGCAAATTACGTTCTGTAACATACTTTGGGTCTTCAGCGACCCACGATCAACCTAAGTGATGTCGAAAAAAGCGATAAACTGATCGGGTTAAAAATTATGAGCGTCAAAGATCGTATATATGTATATATATTCATCAGTCAGCTGTTACGCATCTAACGCAGCCAATTTGCCAATTTGTGTTGCCGAACATAACCCTTGTGATATTTTTTCAACGCTTATTGTTAATAATTCTGTCGAACATCTGATTACCCCCTATTTTCATCATCGTTACGGATTCCTTATCATTTTTTCTACGAGTGAGGCAGTTTGTATCAGACATTCAGAGATATTACGTCTATGAATAATTGAATAGAAATGTGATAATCATGTAATCTCCATAAGCTCCCGTTTAAAATTTTACGTTTTCAAAGTTATAATTCTTCGTTTAATATTCGACAACGTGGTTCGAAATTTTTGCAGTATTTGCCACATTGACTCTAGCGCTCAACATTTATTTGAGAAAATCTTTTAAACTGCACGTCCTGTACCCGTGGCTTTAATTTTTGTATAACATAGGCTGCAATTGTATGAACGCCGTACTTCCCTCCAGCGCATGGGATGAGTACTAGTAAGTTCCAGGGCCACATTGACTCAAAAGAGAAGCGGCCCTCAGAGTGACTAATACCCGAATCAAACGGCGACTTCACCGCGGGCCACGTTGACTCCGTAGAGAAGCGGCCCAACGGATCGGCCGACCAGGAGGTGCACAACGAACGATCTACAGATAGCGAGCCATTGTTTAGACGTTTATGGCAATGTGTATATTGACGTGAAAACAGATTCTATCCTAAATAGAGGAGACCGATTTTCCCTCCAGCACTCAAATTTCATTTGTTTGAGGGAGTTAATTGATCATCACACCCTATACTCGTGGAGACCATAGACTCGAACTTGTATGAATGCCGTATTTCCCGCCAGTGCATGCGACAAGTACTGGTTAATCCGCGGGCCACATTAACTCAAAAGAGAAGCGGCCCTAAGAGTCACCGATACCTGAATCAAACGCCGGCTTCACCGCGGGCCACGTTGACTCCGAAGAGCAGCGGCCCAACAGATCTGCCTGCAAGGTACATAACGATCGATCGACATTGAAAGAGCGATTCTTTAGAGTTTATATTGATGTAGATATTAATATGAAAACAGTTTCAGCCCGAGAAAACATTACGAATACCGATATTTTTTCAAGCGCTCATTATTTATTTGACAAAATCTTTTAAACTATGCGTCCTCTACCCGTGGCTTTAATTTTATTATAACATAGGCTGCAATTGTATGAACGCCGTACTTCCCTCCAGCGCATGGGACGAGTACTAGTGAATTCCAGGGCCACATTGACTCAAAAGAGAAGCGGCCCTAAGAGTGACTAATACCCGAATCAAACGGCGGCTTCACCGCGGGCCACGTTGACTCCGTAGAGAAGCGGCCCAACGGATCGGCCGACCAGGAGGTGTATAACGAACGATCTACAGATAGCGAGCCATTGTTTAGACGTTTATGGTAATGTGTATATTGACGTGAAAACAGATTCTGTCCCAAATAGAGGAGGCCGATTTTCCCTCCAGCGCTTAAATTTCATTTGTTTGAGGAAGTTAATTGATCATCACACCCTATACTCGTGGAGAGCATAGACTCGAACTTATATAAATGCCGTATCTCCCTCCAGCGCATGAGACAAGTACTGGTTAATCCGCGGGCCACATCAACTCAAAAGAGAAGCGGCCCTAAGAGTCACCGATACCTGAATCAAACACCGGCTTCACCGCGGGCCACGTTGACTCCGAAGAGAAGCGGCCCAACGGATCTACCGGCAAGGTGCATAATGAGGGATAACACTTCATAAGTTGTTGCCAGAAGTGAGATCGAATTATTCGTCAAAACCGTATGAATTACTACAGATAACTATAATTATTCCATTTCTAGTATTGGATCCCAGACCATAAAAACAAAGTCGATTCGAAAAGCATGATTTATGCATTTTGTCTGGCTTCTCAAA
The DNA here is from genome assembly GCA_963921915.1 of Hyposoter dolosus. NCBI lineage: Eukaryota > Metazoa > Arthropoda > Insecta > Hymenoptera > Ichneumonidae > Hyposoter > Hyposoter dolosus. The sequence continues at coordinate 547,029 of OY998139.1, forward strand.
TATTATACAGGTATTCATAGCAACGTCATTGTAATAATTGAAAATATTTTCGAGGTAATGGCAAATTTAAAAAATTCGTATCCAAATTAATGTGGAGAAAAGCTTGTGATCCCGCCATGCGAAAATAGGAGTAACAAGCAGTAAAAGATTAGCTTTCTATATTCCTCATTAGAAATTATTGTCGACTTTGTTACCATCAATCTCCTCCATGTTTTGCGGGTTGTTTGCGGCTGTACCCGGTTCTTCGAGACTCGCTGGGTCGTTGTTGCTCCCATCATGTCGGCGCGCCGTGGCTCTCTTCCTCAATTCTGAAATTTTAAACAATCATTATTACATTTCCAGAAATACTTATTTTCTACAATGCAATTTCCAACCTTTTCGACGTTTATTTCGTTTCTGCCTTTTTAACAGCGGATCTGGCGGTGGAGTGGTCGGGGCTTCATCCCTGTCTTCCCTTCTCCTTCGCCGTTGGACCGGACCTGCTATTGTAAAATTCAAGGTTAACATTGCGATAAAAAACAAAATATTGTGAGACATAACACAATCTCGTATTAAGCCTGATAATAAGTTAGAATGAGTGGGAAAATTATTTCATAATGAATTACCGTTAGCTTCAACCAATGGAGCATCTGAATCATCCGAGATTACGATGACCAGGTTTTCTACGAAAAAAAAAAAATAATAATTACATTTCTTTTTCTTGACATTTTCCAGTCTTGGAAAAAAATCTTCGTCACTATATTTTAGCTCATAATTGAGATTAAAATTTGATTTGGTTTAGAAAAATTTGGTTTAGATTGAGACACTACTTGAACCTTGTACTGGATAAAAAATAATTACCAACGTTATCGACTCGTGGTGATTCCCTTCCTCCGTCCTCGACTCCTCGATCCTGGAAATCCGGTTCCTGGGGATGATCTGGATGGTCGTCTGCCAAGAAAGATTATACATACGTGATTCGATTTTCAGTTATAGGTTGAACAAAAACGAAAAAATAAAGGCTATGAAATTTGCATCATTGGCTGCAAGGAAAACGCACACAAAATCAATTTCGTGTTGACTAACAGAACAAACAAAGACTATAATAACGATTAGGAAAATTGTTCCATAAAAAATTACCGTTAGCATTAAGCGAAGAAGAAATTGATTCGTCTGAGATGATGATAATCGGCACGTTTTCTACGCAGAAAAAAATAATTGGGATTCTTTCATTTCATATTTTCCAGTGTGGAAATGACATCTTCGTCACTATATCACAGCTCATAAATGTTACTCAAACTTAGTTTCATGAAGTAAAACTTGGCTTGGATAGATAGACTACTTGAAGTTGAAAATATTCACCAATATTGTCGAGCTGTGGGGATTCCCTTGGTCCTTCCTCAACATGATGGAATTTCGGTTCAGCATGTTCGTCCAGATGGTCGTCTGCCAACAAAAAGTGTAAAAAAGGGATACAATTATAATTCGTGGGTTAAATAAATCATCAGGTGAAACTAGGCTTAGATAGACTACTTCAAGGGGTCGGGCTACTTGTAGTGTCTCTTTTTTTTGGGAATTTTTTTTCCAGGTATGTTTTATTAGATACTGGAAAATGTTTTGCCATATGAACGATCCATATTTGCAGTAAGTCCACAAAAATTTTCATCGAAAAATATTGAAAAACCAGCGAGTGACAGTTAGTCTGCGAAAAAAAAGCGTCTCGCGGTGATCACCGCTGCTCATAACTGGATCATCTGAAAAGAACAAAATTAACGGGGATCTTTAGATAATCACATTGGGCCCAGGATGGACGAAGGGTTTGCGAAAATTCGGAATTTTTACAAAATGGCGAGTTTTTACAGTCAAAACTTGCGTTTCAACCAAAATTTGAATCGAATTTTCAGTGACAAATTAAAAACTATCGGCCGCCTATAAAAATCCTTCCTCTATCCTGGGCCTCATATGATTATCTAAAGATTCCCATTAATTTTTTTCGTCTCAGATGAATCAGTTATGAGCAGCAGTGATCACCGCGAGACATCTTTTTTTTCGCAGACTGAATGTCACTCGCTGGTTTTTCAATATTTTTCGATGAAAATTTGTGTGTACTTACTACAAATATGGATCGTTCATATGTCAAAACATTTTCCAGTATATACTCAAACATATCTGAAAAAAAAATCCCGAAAAAAGAGTTTTTTGGCACTACAAGTAGCCCTAACCCCTTAACCTTGTACTGGATAGCAGATAATTACCGATATTGTCGAGCTGTGGGGGTTCTGTTGGCCTTTCCTCAACATCATGCAAAGCCGGTCCATCTTGTTCGTCCAGATGGTCGTCTGCCAACAAAAAATGTAAAAACGTGATTCGATTTTGATTCATGGGTAAAACAAATATCAAAAAATCAAGATTATGAAGTATGTTTTCTCAAAAATTACCATTATGCTCGGTTGCTACCGACTCGTTATCCGAAGTTTCCGGAATCGGTACTGAATCGAAAGAATGTGCAGATTAGTTGTTGTTGAGCTCCAGGGCTGGATTTTGTACTTATTCTGGTGCTGTATTCCATAAATCTTTTCAAAATACTCTCATTTTATTAAACAGTATGAAGTTTTTTACCGTTTTCCGGGAGTATTCTAGCATTGTCCCGAAGAAATCGGGGTGGCTCATCATCGAATATCTCCCGGTCTAAGTCTGGATCTGGAATATTTTTGGAAAAGTTCCTTTTTGAGGCAGTTTTGCTTTTGACGCTTTTCAGTTTTTTAACCTTTTAAGGACGGGGATTTTTACGTTGAAATCGACCGTTTATTTGACACGAAATTTGTGCATAATATGAATGAATTTTCCATGTGGAGTGCCCCACCAAACAAGCCGTCGATATTTCGACCGAACTCGTCCTTAAAAGGTTAAACAAAAAGTTTTACCTGGACGCCCGATCGCTGGTCGTTCCTGCAGCTCATCAGCTTCAGGTTGATGGACCTCATCGTTCTCGATTCCGCTATTTCTCTGCCAAGCGATGAGATGAGTTACATCTCCCTTTAGCGAGGCGGCCTTGTGCATGAATTCGTCCACAGTTATCTCTAACATGTAGAGTTCGCGCCACGCTAAATAAAATATACATGAACGTTTAAAAACTGAAACTGGAAACGAAATAAAACATGATAGACTGAACATCTTATCTATGATGCACTAGCGTACTGTGGACATGATATGAGAATTAATTCGACCAAATCTAACCTTTGATCAGATGTTTCTGCTTGTAAACCGTCGAGTATCTGGCATGCCGGCCAATCGACATATTATTTTTTAAATGGCCGATATCTCCACGAACGTCGGCTTGAAGTTTCAAAAGCTTACCTATGATGAAAAATGAAATCATTAGTAATAATGTTCAGTTCCTTTACTTCCCATGTGAGACGGATGTCGTTGAAATCAATCACGAGTTATCCTCACAAATAAAGTCCCACGGTCCAGGTCGAGCTTCCATGCGATGTTGAAGTCTGCTGTGATAGGACTCAATGATATTATTTGTCCTGCGGCTTAGTCCAAAGACACTGAATCCCTGCGGCGTGACCGTTCTCAGCCAATATCTGGAGTAATATCCACAGAATTGACTCAATCGATTCCGGACCGTATCGGACAGGTTAACCTCGAGATTCGAGAACTGGTGAGTTATCAGGTCAGCCGGCAAATACGCGAGAGCCAAAACTTTTTTGAAAAAAGTTTTGGCTTCTTCGTTGGTCCGAATGAAGTGTCCGACGTTGAGGGCCTTGGCTTTCCTATATAGCGCCTGGAATCCGTTACGTAATTATTATTATTGTTTTTTTTTTCATTCGTACCTAATGGATTGACAATTTCAATTTTTAGACTTTTTAGAAAATTTGGGAATATTAAAAATGTTTCAATGTAAGTATTAGTCAAAGAACACCATCGAATTTTTTCAGAGTTTTCGATGACGTTGGTCCAAATGGCAGTTTCGTAATTTTTTCAAAAATAAAATTTTTGACACATCCTACTAAAAAAATTAAGAGTGTTTTTCAACTAATTGCCAGATATTTTTGCTCTTAAACAATTTTCGTTCGAGTCTATAGTTTTCGAGGAAAACATTCATCAAGTTTCGGGACGAAATATTTCATTCTGGCCGCCATTTTGGCTAACAAAAACGTTTAAAAATAAAAATAACCCCATGGATTTTTAGGTCCGACATCGAGGTCACGAGATCGATTCATTTTTTAGGCATGAAAAAAAACGACGGAAACTAAAAGTAATTAAAAAAAAATTTCATCGAAAAATGACGTCTTTTTGGCGTATTTCCGATTTTTCAGAGGTTTAATTTATATTAAACCATTGGAAAATCGGAAATAAGCCAAAAAGACGTGATTTCTCGATGAAATTTTTTAAAAATTACTTTTGGTTTCCTGTCGATTTTTATCATGGTTAAAACTGCGCCAGACTAATCTGGCGCAGTTTCAACCATAACGACTCGATCGAGCACACTCGAAAACATAGGGAACAGTCGTTTACGATTGATTTCTTCTCGAATTCATCCCATGGCAAGAGCTCAAACTTGAATGTCAAAATTGCGTCCTCTGGGCGGGAATGGGTTAACATAAATTTGTTTGCTACGCAGTCATATCGATTGATGTGACAATACTCACGCGGTCATAATGGGTATTGCAACCCGTGCTCACAGCCCCTTCGAAAATGTCTTCCACCGCATTACGTAGTCCACGTTCAAAATCTGTCATGACGAGGATGATGTCATTCCCATGCAGAATATGCGTTTTTATATAACGCAGGCACGCTGCATAAGCGACTTGCGTTTTCCTCGTCATGACGACCCATACGAAAGGAAAACCCTGAAGTCCACGGAAGTGAACATAATTAAAATCTTGAATGGAATCGACACAATTGTTACCATTTCACATCGCTGCGATGCGTTGTGAACGTTTTTTAAATCAAACTTGCAAATTCATTTCTCAAATCTTGTACATTATTCATTTTTTTGCTACGTTTACAAATTTTACTTGCTTCATATGTGGGTTTTTAAAAAGACATTTCGATGTGCAATGAAAATGATTGTACAACACGTGAATCAGTGTTGAAAACTCCGAGAGCACGGTTCAAACTCTATTATATTGTCTTGAGATGAAAGACGCACAGATTTACTGTCAGACAGTTTTGACATGTGGAATGCTTTGGATTATAAAGAAAGTCTTACGTGGTTCAGTTTTATGCCCATAACAGTCACTAACTGATAGACGTCTTCGATCAAGGGTCTGGAGTGAAAAGTCTCATCAATGAGCAGTCTAGAAACCTCGCTCATTTCCTCTCGGACAAAATTTATGTCAAAAAAAATCGCATGATGCGCACCACTGTCGTCCGTTACTAAGTGAACCGACAGCCGACCGTTCGGATACTCCATATTCCTGGCATATTGCGGATCAAGGAGTCGGTCCACGAACTGTTGGATGGTGCGAGGGGTCGGAGGGTAGTGTTTTCTTCGAGACTGTTGCATGAAAGAACGGATCGAGTGGAAGGAAACACGTTCTGCGGCTTCTGGATGACTTTGTGAGTGACACACCAAACATCAGAATCAATGTCAAAATTTCTACTGATAAAAACTGACAAGTAATGGTATTTTCCATTAACTGCCACAGTGTTAGGTCTTATGTAATTGATTAATAAATCAACATACTGAAAGATTGTTCTTTTAGAGGAAGAACAATCAATGTGAAGTGATGAATGTTCAATATTATGAATGAATTGAATACTGTGATATGAAACTATGGATTAAATGTTGATGAACTGATTTATTTCAAACACACGAAACAAATAAATCAGATAATTCAGAGCTACAGCAAAAACACAAAGAAAACTGAACAAAAACCGAGCAACTACGTAAAATATACTTACACAATTGCTAGCGAATCGTACAAGTCTTTCAACTTGTACCAATGGCTAGTAAGAGCTTCAGATAAAGCTTGTTTGAAGCGACTGACATGCTCGATGGTAGCGTCCGGCATGCAATATTGCGAATGAGGATATCCATCCTCTATAACTCCGTTTACCAATTTAGTGGTGCCCTGGCAAACAGTTTTGTTTTTACAGCGAAGATAACTGTGGAAAGGGATAAAAATAAGTTGAAAACTGTTTTCTTTATCATACTTCATATAACTTCATATAACTTCAATATGAGACGCCCTGTGCAATCAGACGGATCGAAAATATTCGAATGTTCTCCGGTGCGTTTCGATCAATTCTCAATTTTGGTAATTACTTTACGGCACGTATACGTCATACATGACATATGCTTCGGAGTCGTTTCAGGATTATTTTCATGTGACCGAATTTTCCATAAAAATATCCATCTTCGATTGAACAAAGACTATATTTAGAAAAGAACCATGAAAAACTGAGTAAAAAACTGAGTCATTTTCATGAAAACATGAAAAGAGACTGAGACTCTTGAATTCTTGAAAAATAATCAATGGCAAAAATTTTTAGCTTTCTCATCATTCGTTAGAGGACGTTCGTTATAATTTTTTACAATATTCTTTAGAAAAAATAAGCAATTCTCAGAAGTGTAAAGGGAATAGTGAAAATACTTGGCTCGCGAAGGGACAAAACCTCAAAGTTTTCAAATAAAACAAATTTTCTCATATATTAATTAAGTTGAATGGGTCTAATGACATGGAGAAGAATTTGAATCTTTTTTTTTCTATATTTTTGAAATTTTGTGTCGTCGTGGACGGCGAAAATTACTGAGACTCAAGAAATGCATTTGGTGCATCCGAGCAACGATCGATCGATCGCAATCAGACAAATTTCAACGTCCAATTGAAAAATAATCGGAAAACTGATAAATATTTTGCTAGCAAAAAATTAACGTTGGGAAAATTGGTGCAATTCTTGAAAAATAATCCATGATAAAAATTGTTAGCTTTCTCATCATTCGTTAGAGACGTTCGTTATAATTTTTTACAATACTCTTTAGAAAAAATAAGCAATTCTCAGAAGTGTAAAGGGAATAGTGAAAATACTTGGCTCGCGAAGGGACAAAACCTCACAGTTTTCAAATAAAACAAAGTTTCTCATATATTTATTAAGTTGAATGGGTCTAATGACATCGAGAAGAATTTGAATCTTTTTTTTTTCTACATTTTTGAAATTTTGTGTCGTCGTGGACGGCGAAAATTACTGAGACTCAAGAAATGCATTTGGTGCATCCGAGCAACGATCGATCGATCGCAATCAGACAAATTTCAACGTGCAATTGAAAAATAATCAGAAAACTGATAAATATTTTGCTAGCAAAAAATTAACGTTGGGAAAATTGGTGCAATTCTTGAAAAATAATCCATGGCAAAAATTGTTAGCTTTCTCATCATTCGTTAGAGACGTTCGTATAATTTTTTACAATACTCTTTATAAAAAATAAGCAATTCTCAGAAGTGTAAAGGAAATAGTGAAAATACTTGGCTCGCGAAGGGACAAAACCTCAAAGTTTTCAAATAAAACAAAGTTTCTCATATATTGATTAACAAGGAAAGTCTTTCCGCTGACCTCCTTCAATTTTGATGAAATTGAAATATGTTATTCTTCATCAAAATCTAAGAGACACGTATTTTTTTTTATCGGCGGAAAAACGTTTCTAAGGGGTGAAAATATCCCCTAAAGTTGAGACCTCCGAGGGGTAGTTTTCAGGTTTCGCCTATTTTCACTCGAGATAAGCGAATGCACCCAAATGGATAATCAACTTAATGATAAACGATGGAAAATGCAACTGGTTTCATATCGGGGGGTTGCACAGGAAAAAAGTTATGGGGGTTGAAATTCACAAAATCGTTATAACAAAAAAACTATAGCACCTATCTCGATGGTTTCAATTGCATTTTGAAGAGGGCAAAAAAGTAGTAGATACGGGTTTTTGCGTTTTTCCCGCAAATGAAGTTAAGGGGGTGAACTACCCCTATATATGTCTCCAGTAAATCTCAATAAAACGGCAGTATTTCTTTGTTTTCTTATTTCTTCTCCTTATGATACGTGTTTTCTTCCAATTTTCAACGTCTACATCTCAAACGATGGATAGATTTTTCTGGAAATAGCATTTTCATAACTGGTGAAAGCGATAGAACCAAAAGTGTGCGTCCAATCTTAATAAGTTGTTTTTTATTTGAAGGCAATTTAAGACACTCGTTATACTTAAAAGATTTAATTTTAAATGTATTTAAGCAATGAATTTTACCTAATTGAGCAAGGAAATTTCGAAACAATAAAATTTCCCTCTGAAAATTCTACCATTCTATCAATTTTTTATTTTTTGGCACTTTTTACGGTATCCATACCAATCACATCCGTAGTTTCAAAGAATTTTCTTGTTTATTTATTTTCGCCGAAAATTACATATGGGTTAATTTTTACGGATCACCATTTTTTTTATTAGTCAATATTAAATAAGCCAGAAGATGAATTCCAAAAATATCTACACCTTATGATCTCACGAAAATTTAGTAAATATTGACGCATTTTCATAGTTATCATAACTCCCCTCTTTCTTAACGGTGTTATCTGGGAATCACTTCTGTTCAGTTTGTGACTCGCTCTCAAAATTAGATTTCAAATACGACGTAGAAGCAGTAACAAAACAGCGATCGCGGCATATATTCACCACAGTCGGCTATTTTTCTTTTACACGAAAGCAGTCACTTGTAATTCGAGACTTTTTAAAACGAAATTGTAAATATTAATCAAAATGAAGATAAATCCTTTGAACGTTATTAGAATGCTTCTCGCAACTTTTGAAGTTATGCATTTACCGGATTCACCAGTAAATAACGATGAAATATAATTGAAAGAAAACTTTGAAAATATTTTGTTGACTGCAATGAACGAATACAGTAGTTTCGAAATGGTGGAAGAAAATTCTTTGCATTTTGAAGAACCGTTCAAGGACTGGGAAATGGAAATTGTTGAAGATAAAGAATGGTCAAACACCCTGCATGAACCAAAATTTCCGCCTGATACATGCACTCGTGATGACGAAGGCTTATCTTATGAGTACAAATTAAGGGCCGTTGAGTATTGACGCAGCGGGAAGAAAGGAAATTTAGGTTTGGGCAGTGTTAAACAAAAGTTCAAGAGAGTGCAATCTATAAGAAAGTTGCGGCGGTGGGCGCACAATTTGAACAAAGGGGACACGTACAGGGGGCTGACACTGGGATAAATTCTCTTACCACTAACGCGTCCCCTTTATTGTCGCCTCGAAAACTAACTCACCATGCGGCGCTAGTAGTCACCCGCATGACCCCCACTCCGCGAAGCGCCTCATCGGCCATATTTCCTTGCGTTGACCGAGTGACCGAGTGAATACTTTTTTTATGATTTCTCAATCTGTCGTTGTGGTCGTTGTTCACGAATGAAAAAATCATAGTGTGGTGTTACAAAGTGATAAAATAATAAACAATTTTAGTGTAGCGATAAGAAAATTTTTTTGTGGTTTTTGTGCGTATATTTAAGAATGCCTGCGTGCGTCGTCCTTGGCTGCACGTCAGGTTATCAAACAAACAAGGAAAAAACGCATTTTTTCAATGTACCAAAAGATCCTAGAGCCCTGGAATTATGGAGAAAAGCCATCGGACCCACAAACAAACCCATCAAGTCTGGTCAATCGGTGTGCAATAAGCATTTCCGAGAAAAAGAAATATTGTGGAAACGAGAACTTCGAGGCCCCGACGGTGCTCTAATTGGTGTGGTGAGTGTTATAATTTAGATGGAAATTATTTTTTCATTCCCACAATTTCGATTGTGTAATGCTTTTTATTTTCCTATCATTTGTCATAATTTTTATTATTATATTCTCATTTCCAGTCACCATACAAAATCCCTCGCTTGGTCAAAGGCTCAACACCATCGATATTTGCTCCGATGGAATGTGCGACGCAGCCTGAATCATTGGTCATACTGGAAAATGTGCTACAACCTGGAGGAGATTCTGCAAAAGCCATGGATTGCAGCAATATTCAATCGTTCGAAACTGTCTCTCCAATATTTGAAAATAAAGAGGAAAATACACCCGTAGACCCCGTAGACAGTACAATCGCTGTGCCAACGGAGAGCGCTGTGCCAACAGAGAGCACTGTGGCAATGGAGAGCAGTGTGTCAACGGAGAGCGCTGTGCCAACAGAGAGCACTGTGGCAACGGAGAGCAGTGTGCCAACGGAGAGCGCTGTGCCAACAGAGAGCACTGTGGCAACGGAGAGCAGTGTGCCAACGGAGAGTGCTGTGCCAACAGAGTCGCATGGTGAAAATTTTCATGAACTGATGGTGGGAATTACGATCAAAGACTTGATTGAATTAAATCAATCGCCAGTACCTGGATGGGCTAAGCAGAACATAAGGCGAGACGATGGGACCAGTGTCGTCTTTAGTAAAGCAGAGTTCCGTAGAGACAGTGATGCATTGAAGACATTTCCACTCAAGGAAATCATAATCACAAGTGATTTGGGAGTGCACGTGAATATTTTGAATACTCCGTGGAGTATCACTGACCTGCAGATCGAGATTGGTCCTGCACTCACGCTCAAACAATTGCAAAATCTGTTGCTTAAACTGGATGAACTGAAAGTATGTACTGGTTCAAAGTTACAAACGGAGCTGGGTACAATCGACTGTCGGATTGCAAAGAAAGATATTGGTGGAACTTGGCGACATGTCCAGTGTTCTTTATTGCTGACCGACAAAACAGTTTGTAAATTTTGCCAAAGAATAAGAAAGACTGCCGCAAGGAAGATTCGAAGAACGGCGATACGTGGAAAGCCAAAGCGAATTCACCTTCGATTATCTCCGACAAAGAGTAACACGTTATCACGACTACAAGATAAATTAAAAAATGTACAAAAAGCCACGAGGCGTGCGAAAAAATCACTATGTGCATTAAAATCCGAGCTTGATGCATGCCAAGAAAAATTGAACTCATACAGTGAGAAATCTTTGCAGGAGATTCTCGACACGGCAAAGCTCCCTAAAAACCAAGAACACGCTCTGAAAGAAATCGTTGCTGCGGCACAATCAAAAGATCGCAAAGGCAGACGATACACAGAAGAATGGATTCTGTTGTGCATGTTGTTGCATATGCGCTCTGCATCTGGGTACAATTTCTTACGTGACAACAACGTTATTCCACTTCCGTGTCCTCGGACTATCCGTCTCAATGCAGAACAAAAAAAGAGCAATCTTGACCAAAAAAAAATTGCAAAACATTGTACAACGTGACATGTCAGTAATTTGAAAAAAAAATGTTATCCGCTTATTTCATTCAATAAAAATTTTTATAATACATGAAATTTCAACAATTATAAATATCGCATCCCTCCCCATGTACACATAGACTTTTTAATTTTCATTTAAATATTGAATTATCTAAACGCGTCGAATGCAAATTATGCCGCTGCGTGACTGGAGTGGGGGCAGTGGGGGAGTGGGGGTCATGCGGGCAACTACTAGCGCCACATAGTGGGTTAGTTTTCGTGGCGACAATAAGGGGGACACGGTAGATCCAGCAGTGCCAGTCCCGTGGGCACGTACAAAGAAAAATTAGCGCGTATTTGTGCTTACACTTTGGAAAATTTCAAAGTTGCTGTGGATGCTGGTTTGATAGTGCACGATTCCGATTTGAAAAGATGGGCCTTACATGCTCAAAGAGAAATAGGGCATACCGATTTTCGTTTCAAAGCATCTCGTACGTGGATAAACTCATTCAAAGCAGCTCATCGTATCGTATCGAGAAAAATAAATAAATTCGTTACATCTAAAACAATTGAAGATGGAACAGTGTTGGAACAACAAATTCGAAAATTTGTCGATGACGCAAAACAAAATATTAAAACTTACGGATTGTCAAATACATTCAACGCAGATCAGAGTGGCTTCCAACTAGAAATGCATTCCGGAAGAACTTTAGGAGTCGAAGGAGAAAAGCAAATACAATGTCTTGTACAATCAGTCTCTTCTATGACCCACAGTTACAGTATTCAACCGACTATATCAGCTGATGGTAAGCTGTTATCTCCTCTATTTTTGGTTTTAAAAGAACCAACTGGCAAGATTGGTCCAATAGTGGAAAAGACGCTTTTCAGACCGGATAGTGTGTACATAGAAGTATCCAAGTCTGGGAAGCTTACTTCAGGTATAAATTACACACCCACTGTTTTTGTATAGATATTTTTTCGAATGATGAAAATACGTTTTTCTATTTTCAGATCATTTCAAAACTTGGTTACAGCATGTATTGTTCCCGAAAATTGGTCAAAAATCTTTATTACTGATTGATTCTTGGACTGGACACTGTCCCCAAGCTGTACTTGATGTGAAACCTTCAAATAGAGATGTCAAAGTAATGATTATACCTAAAGGAACTACCGGAAAAATTTAACCCCTTGATGTTTTTGGATTCCGAGTATGGAAAAATTTTGTTAAACATTTTTCTGATCATTGTCGTTTGATGGATTATGATATTGATTTGCATTTGAGAAACAATATCATAAAGCTGCAGTCACTCGTGCATAACCAACTGTCGTCACCGCGTTATATCGATCTTTTCAAATATTCTTGGTACAAAAGTGGTTACATAGAAGAAAAATCAGCGAATTTTGAAAATCCTGTAGATTTTGCATTTGGAGATTCCTGCAACTCACATTGTGAAGTTCCAGGATGTGAAAATGTTGCTATTATTCGCTGCTCCTGGTGTAAAAAGTCGCTATGTTTTAAACATTTTTTTGATGACTATCATTACTGCAGTACTTACAACGGCTAGAATAGCCTGCGATTATATATTCGCTTCTATCTATCGCTACAGTGATTATTTTGTTAGACTGTTTACCTATCATCAATAAAAGATAAAAGCATGTTGCACGTTTTCGTTTTTTTTTCGTTGACTACACAGTTTTTCTATGTGACATCCCAAAACTTTGTCTATCTACCGAAACAAATATGTGTAAGCGCTTATCGTACGCCTATATTATCTCATTGCCAAATATAAATCAATCGGAATTATCGATAAGCCATATATGTATACTTTTTCATCGAAATATCGATCTATAAATAAGTTGGCTTCTAGATAAAACCGTTCATTTAATGATATATACGTGGCACGGTTGTTGTAAATTTGAAGAAAACACGTATCACGAGGAGAAGAAATAAGAAAACAAAGAAATACTGCAGTTTTATTGAGATTTACTGTAGACATATATAGGGGTAGTTCACCCCCTTAACTTCATTTGCGGGAAAAACGCAAAAACCCGTATCTACTACTTTTTTGCCCTCTTCAAAATGCAATTGAAACCATCGAGATAGGTGCTATAGTTTTTTTGTTATAACGATTTTGTGAATTTCAACCCCTATAACTTTTTTCCTGTGCAACCCCCCGATATGAAACCAGTTGCATTTTCCATCGTTTATCATTAAGTTGATTATCCATTTGGGTGCATTCGCTTATCTCGAGTGAAAATAGGCGAAACCTGATAACTACCCCTCGGAGGTCTCAACTTTAGGGGATATTTTCACCCCTTAGAAACGTTTTTCCGCCGATAAAAAAAAATACGTGTCTCTTAGATTTTGATAAAGAATAACATATTTCAATTTCATCAAAATTGAAGGAGGTCAGCGGAAAGACTTTCCTTGTAAGTTGAATGGGTCTAATGACATGGAGAAGAATTTGAATCTTTTTTTTTCTATATTTTTGAAATTTTGTGTCGTCGTAGACGACGAAAATTACTGAGACTCAAGAAATGCATTTGGTGCATCCGAGCAACGATCGATCGATCGCAATCAGACAAATTTCAACGTCCAATTGAAAAATAATCAGAAAACTGATAAATATTTTGCTAGCAAAAAATTAACGTTGGGAAAATTGGTGCAATTCTTGAAAAATAATCCATGATAAAAATTGTTAGCTTTCTCATCATTCGTTAGAGGACGTTCGTTATAATTTTTTACAATACTCTTTAGAAAAAATAAGCAATTCTCAGAAGTGTAAAGGAAATAGTGAAAATACTTGGCTCGCGAAGGGACAAAACCTCACAGTTTTCAAATAAAACAAAGTTTCTCATATATTTATTAAGTTGAATGGGTCTAATGACATCGAGAAGAATTTGAATCTTTTTTTTTCTACATTTTTGAAATTTTGTGTCGTCGTGGACGGCGAAAATTACTGAGACTCAAGAAATGCATTTGGTGCATCCGAGCAACGATCGATCGATCGCAATCAGACAAATTTCAACGTCCAATTGAAAAATAATCAGAAAACTGATAAATATTTTGCTAGCAAAAAATTAACGTTGGGAAAATTGGTGCAATTCTTGAAAAATAATCCATGATAAAAATTGTTAGCTTTCTCATCATTCGTTAGAGGACGTTCGTTATAATTTTTTACAATACTCTTTAGAAAAAATAAGCAATTCTCAGAAGTGTAAAGGAAATAGTGAAAATACTTGGCTCGCGAAGGGACAAAACCTCACAGTTTTCAAATAAAACAAAGTTTCTCATATATTTATTAAGTTGAGTGGGTCTAATGACATCGAGAAGAATTTGAATCTTTTTTTTTCTACATTTTTGAAATTTTGTGTCGTCGTGGACGGCGAAAATTACTGAGACTCAAGAAATGCATTTGGTGCATCCGAGCAACGATCGATCGATCGCAATCAGACAAATTTCAACGTGCAATTGAAAAATAATCAGAAACCTGATAAATATTTTGCTAGCAAAAAATTAACGTTGGGAAAATTGGTGCAATTCTTGAAAAATAATCCATGGTAAAAATTGTTAGCTTTCTCATCATTCGTTAGAGGACGGTCGTTATAATTTTTTACAATATTCTTTAGAAAAAATAAGCAATTCTCAGAAGTGTAAAGGAAATAGTGAAAATACTTGGCTCGCGAAGGGACAAAACCTCAAAGTTTTCAAATAAAACAAAGTTTCTCATATATTAATTAAGTTGAATGGGTCTAATGACATGGAGAAGAATTTGAATTTTTTTTTTTCTATATTTTTGAAATTTTGTGTCGTCGTGGACGGCGAAAATTACTGAGACTCAAGAAATGCATTTGGTGCATCCGAGCAACGATCGATCGATCGCAATCAGACAAATTTCAACGTCCAATTGAAAAATAATCAGAAAACTGATAAATATTTTGCTAGCAAAAAATTAACGTTGGGAAAATTGGTGCAATTCTTGAAAAATAATCCATGGCAAAAATTGTTAGCTTTCTCATCATTCGTTAGAGACGTTCGTTATAATTTTTTACAATACTCTTTAGAAAAAATAAGCAATTCTCAGAAGTGTAAAGGAAATAGTGAAAATACTTGGCTCGCGGAGGGACAAAACCTCAAAGTTTTCAAATAAAACAAAGTTTCTCATATATTTATTAAGTTGAATGGGTCTAATGACATCGAGAAGAATTTGAATCTTTTTTTTCTATATTTTTGAAATTTTGTGTCGTCGTAGACGACGAAAATTACTGAGACTCAAGAAATGCATTTGGTGCATCCGAGCAACGATCGATCGATCGCAATCAGACAAATTTCAACGTCCAATCGGAAAATAATGCACGAGAGGCGGGAAATTAATTAATATTTGACTAGCGAAAAATTAACGTTGGAAAATTGGTGCAATTCTTGAAAAATAATGTATGACAGAAATGTTTCTTCTTTTATCTTTTGTTAGAGGACGTTCGTTATATTTTTTTACAGTACTTTTGTGAAAAAACAAACAATTGTCAGAAATGTCAAAAAAAATAGTGAAATATTTATCAATTTTCTGCTTCTCGTGTATCATTTTCCGATTGGACGTTGAAATTTGTCTGATTGCGATCGATCGATCGTTGCTCGGATGCATCGAATGCATTTTTTGAGTCTCAGTCATTTTCGTCGTCCACGACAATACAAAATTTTAAAAATATAGAATAAAAAGATTCAAATTCTTCTCCATGTCATTTGATCCATTCAACTTAATAAATATATGAGACACTTTATTTTGTTTGAAGTAATTTCACCATTTTTTTATATTTCTGAGAATTGCTTGTTTTTTCTCAAAAGTACTGTAACGAAACGAGTGAAAAAGGAGAGTAAGAGGGACAGAGAAATGACCGAGCGCGCGAAGTAGGGAGACGAGCTCTAGCGAGCGCGCGAGGTAGGGAGACGAGTGGAAAGGGAGAGTGAGTGGGACAGAGAAACAAGCAGAGTTCGCGCGCTAGCGTGATGTAAACAAAACATTTGAGGTGACATTCGACATCATGTTTTCTACCGCAGTATGGAAAACCGTTACAGCGATTTATCATAATTATTCGGTTATCGTTGTAATAATTATTAGAACAGCCAAATGATAAATCTGGATTTTTCCCATAGACTTTCTTGGTTTTGCACTCATTGTACTAGCCACCAGCCAAAGGGAAGTTCGGCGTTCAGTGAAACGCGTTATTAAATGCAATTAAGCGATACACCCTGACGAAAAAAATGGAGAATATTGATTTCAACTTACATGATACTGCCATCACGGGAACGACCGCTTTTTTGAAAAACCCGTCCATCCTTAATGCGGTTTGGCAATGGCGAACGTACGCTGCGTATCGGAGGTATATTCAATTGTTTAAAATTTCACACACAAACACTATATAAAATAAATACACTAAACTAACGATCCTTGGACAACTAAATTCAATTATATCAAGAAAAAGTCAAAAAAAATTTTAATGACGAATAAGGAACGAGTTGGAAAAACTTCGATGATAATTATGCGCGCTCGGAAACACGTCTCAATAGACACTGTACATTGTCTCAAGAAATCGCCGCGTGTAAACGGCTGACCGAGCACGAGCACGTTTTCACGAAGGCGCACGAGCCGGCAGCGCGCGCGTTGGCGGTAACTCAGCCGGTAACTCTGTGAATTGTTTAAATGATGAAATTGAAATTTTTTACACTTTACTTGAACTGATGAGTTGATGAATTTTTCGCGTGCAATTTCGTTATGTTCTGACCGACTGAGAATATTCTCAGTCGATACACGTCAATGTTTTCGAAAGTATTCAGTGCCATCAGGGTGAAAACAAACATTTAAAGTAGACAGCTCTTCGACGCGATTTTTCTTTTTCCAAATTCTTCTGCATTTCATTTAATCCATTCAACTATATAAATATATAATAAATTTTGTTTTATTTGAAAATTTTGAAGCTTTGTCCCTTCCCGGGCCAAGTAATTTTACTATGTTCTCTACATTATTTGTGAGAATTGCTTTTTTTTTTCGAAAGTACCGTAAAAAATTATAACGAACGTCCTCTAACGAACGATAAAAGAAGAAACATTTCTGTCATACATCATTTTTCAAGAATTGCACCAATTTTTCGACGTTAATTTTACGCTAGTCAGATGTGAATCAATTTTCTGCCTCTCGTGTATTATTTCGCCATTTGACGTTGAAATTTGTCTAATTGCGATCGATTGATCGTTGCACGGTAGCACCGAATGCATTTCTTGAGTCTCAGTCATTTTCGGCATCCACGACAATACAAAATTTAAAAAATGTAGAAAAAAACATTTAAATCCTTCTTTATTTCATTCGATCCATTATTTATACTTCGTAATAATAAATATTTGACAAACTTTGTTTTATCTGAAAACTTTGAAGCTGTGACCCTTCCTGGCCAAGTAATTTTACTATTTTCTCTACATTATTTCTTAAAATTGCTTTTTTTTTCTCAAAAGTACCGTGAAAAATTATAACAAACGTCCTCTAACGAACGATAAAAGAAGAAACATTTGTGTCATACATTATTTTTCAAGAATTGCACCAATTTTCCAACGTTAATTTTTCGCTAGTCAAATATTAATTAATTTCCTGCCTCTCGTGTATTATTTTCCGATTGGACGTTGAAAATTTGTCTGATTGCGATCGATCGATCGTTGCTGGGATGCATCGAATACATTTCTTGAGTCTCAGTCATTTTCGTCATCCACGACAATACAATATTTCAAAAATGTAAAAAAAAAGATTCAAATTCTTCTCCATGTCATTAGATCCATTCAACTTAATAAATATATGAGAAACTTTGTTTTATCTGAAATCTTTGAGGTTTTGTCCCTTCGCGGGCCAAGTATTTTCACTATTTCCTTAACACTTCTGAAAATTGCTCATTTTTTCTCAAGAGTATTGTAAAAAATTATAACGAACGTCCTCTAACGAATGATGAGAAAGCTAACAATTTTTGCCATTGATTATTTTTCAAGAATTGCACCAATTTTCCCAACGTCAATTTTTTGCTAGCCAAATATTTATCAGTTTTCTGATTATTTTTCGATTGGACGTTGAAATTTGTCTGATTGCGATCGATCGATCGTTGCTCGGATGCACCAAAAGCATTTCTTGAGTCTCAGTAATTTTCGTCGTCCACGACGACACAAAATTTCGAAAATATGGAAAAAAAAAGATTCAAATTCTTCTCCATGTCATTACATCCATTCAACTTAATAAATATATGAGAAACTTTGTTTTATTTGAAAACTTTGAGGTTTTGTCCCTTCTCGAGCCAAGTAAATTTACTATTTTCTGAATAGTTCTGAGAATCACATTTTTCCTCAAAAGTACTGTGAAAAAAATATAAGGAACGTCCTCTAACGAATGATGAAAGAGGGAACAATTTCTGCTACACATTATTTTTTCAGAAATGCACACATTTTCCAACGTGAATTTTTTTCCCAAGTTAATAATTTTACAATTTTCCTAACATCTTTCAATATTGCTTACTTCCTCAAAAGTATATCTGTATTCACGTGAATGATCGGGAAGCTTGATTGATCATCTGCGTGACAAAATAAATTTGTTGATTGACAAAATTTTTTGTGATAAATACATTTCTGGTGTCAAGCTTCCCACGGTTTACAATATTTCGAAAGTCATGCAGAAATATCACAAAACATGTAAGCAGAAATATTTAAACACGGTTGATTCGATATTGTTAATGGTCACAATTACGTGAAGAAAGATGTAAGCACTTTGCAGTATACTTTCCAAAAAATGCAAAATATTCAACAATTCAAACAATGTAAAAAAAAAGTAATATGAATTGGCATACGAAGGGACTAGGCCTTCACGTTTTCAAACGGAATAAAATTTCTTGGAGAACATTGCAGACATTTTTTTAAAAATCCACACATCTTTAAAAACTTAGTTGTGACACAAAAAGGGAAAAAAAAGTATACTACGTACAAAAGTATAAAATAACTTGAAGAAAGCAGGCGAATCGATCGATTTCGATTTCGATCGAAAACTTATGAACAGCTCTCCAATTTCATTTTTCAAATCAAGTTCCAAGTTCAATTTTCAAATCATGTTTTTTTTCTGAAAAAACGAAAAATCTTTGGGAAAAAAAAATCGTAAGAAAATTTCTAAAAGACTTTCTGAAATTGAAGCTTGGACTTCCCCCTTTATGATTTCAATCGATAGAAAACGACCAAAAATAGCCGTTTTCCAAACTGAGTCCTAACTGTAAAAAAAAATCGTAGAAATTTGAAAAAAAACGAATTAAAGGTGAATTCCTTCCCTTTAAAACGGCGTTGGTTAAATCGGCCTAGGCCAACTACCGGCAAAATGGCATGAAAAACCGTCCCGGCACTCTTTTCAATTTCGGTCCGGAAACTTTTCACCACTATAAACACTTCACTACAGAACACTATAGATGTTTGAACATATGTTTCCACACACATGTAGACAACATGTGTCGTTTTCATGTTTGAACTTCGCATCGCAAGGTTGAACGAATAATTGTTGAAAAGTTTTTCTCTCGCATTTTTTAAAAACTGCGTCTTTCATTGTATAAAGTGCATGAAGTCTTTCACCTTCTAGCATCATGTGGAGAAAACTCTCAGCTTTCGATCAATACCGTTTTGAATTTTCAAAAATTTTCTTTACCGCGGTATGATCTCGTAGCTGGGTAAAAAAAAACAGTCTACAATATCGATGCTCGAATCTTGATCCTGTAATTCATTGGAGTGGAGTACACTCGTGATCGTCTATAAATAATATATTGAGACGAAATTTATTGGCTACTGCTTTCTCGTGCTTTCAGGAAGAAGGCAATTTTCGTAGTACCCTGCTATAGAATTTTTGCGGTGGTTTACCTTAGAAGTTTAGAAAATGAGTAGAGTCGCTATATCATCAGGTGTAGATTTAATATGAAATTGATTACTTACCTGTAAATAGTGATTCTATGAAACGGCGATCAATCAATTTAAGTAACGACGCTACAATATTTAGTTCCACTTTTTTCACTTGATGTCAGTGGTGTTGCGCCCGCATAGCAACCAATTCCATAAAACCATCATATTATAATCAGCGACAGGAAGTCGTGCACGTGCCGTTTCAAAAATGCATCCCTCAGCAAGTCTAGTGGACTTTGCTCCAACTTCAAGGCCAAACCAAAACGCTGACAATCAAACTCAGCACTCGACCGTCCTCGAGACACCTGTACAATAACCCCAAGGCCTCGGACGATCGACTGCCCACCACCACCATTAATTACCACCTCCAATTAATTACCACCTCCAATTAATACCACCTCCAAAATCAATCGAAAACCCCTAGTTAATAAAAAGGGAATGCAACGCCCAAATCGGGCACTCTGCGATCAAATACCGAAATATCATTATCGTCAATTACACCGATTGGTCTTGAGGCAATTACACTCAATTGTAACGAACTTATCTACAATAAACCTTAGACGTTAAAACCGAAAGTATTGGGTTGGAGTTTAACTCGACCTTGGCAATATCCCGAATAAATCAGTCCCAAGCAAACTCGCCCCCACGTGACGGTTTGCACGGGCACAACATTGGTGGCAGCGGTGGGATTGCCACAACTCAAGAACTCGACTACAACTCTGAGGTGAAAAGGAAGTTTCACACAACGCCAAAAGAAGGACGACATCAGCCAAGTATCCGGAAAAAGTCGACAAGGACAACGGGCGCCCAAAGCTGTTCGAATTCGACAACCGGAGAACGACAACCGTCAACCCAAAGAGCGGACCAATCAGCCAAGCAGATTCACCAAATTCGAGAGGAAGCCAGCTAGCGGATCAACCAGCAGCAGCAACAGCAGCAGCATGCAGATCTACCAGACCATCTTACTGTAAGTGACGGAACAATTTCTTTGTAACCCGCCAAAACCAGTCGCGAAAATACCGAATTAAAACACCTACGCATGTCCAACGACGAACTCGTAAATCGTCTAAGATTACCGGGCGTACGTACAATATCACGATCCCTAGACTCGTTTTTCAATCGTAATCTCACTTTTTCGCGTCCCCCAAAAGTGGAATATTCCCCGTCAGTCAAAAATATCAAGCGCAGTCCAAGCACAGACACCCTAGATCGGTCTCGCGACTCAGAAGAATCCTTTCAAGACGCGGAAGAGACCGAAAGTTTCAATCAAACCAATTTGCCAGACCTCTCACTGTCTATTATCCCACATAACGTCACTATGCCGGACCAATCCGTACTCGAAATCGACCCACCCGCAGGTGCCGGTCCTGGTACCTCAAACAACGGTCCACCTCACTCTCCTCCAAGGAGATCTAGAGGCATGCCCTTAAACGAGGCACGAGCTTTAATTCCCGTTTTCGACGGAGAAAATCCTAGACGCGCGAAAAGTTTGCTCGACGCATACGAAATAGCTCATAGCTTAGTAGACGAATGTGACAGACCAATCCTTTTAAAACTCGTACTTGCCACGAAACTGACAGACGACGCACGGGAAGACGTCCGTTATAAAACAATAGAAACGTTCGAAGCATTTAAACAACATTTAACGGAACGATATGGGACAAAACGAACCGTAGAAGCTCTACAGGTAGAAATGCACACGTGTAAACAAAACCACAACGAAAGCATAGCCGATTTTGGAAAAAGATTACAAATCCTTACAATGGAACTAATAGAAGCAAGCATAGAATCCGAATCTTCTGTAGCAGAAAAACTCGCGGTAGAACGCTACGTGAGAAAATTAGCGTTATCCAATTTCGAACGAGGACTCAAAAGGGAGTATCAAATTCTCGTTAAAGCTAAAGGGTACCCAGATTTAACCGCGGCAATAAAAGGGGCCCAAAATGAAGAAACAGTCTTAAAAGGCTACGAATCAGTAGCGAAACAGACGCACCCCGAGAGGCGTCAAGAATTTTGCCAAAAGTGCAAAAAACCCGGGCATTCGGCCAAAGACTGCCGAAGCTCGAACCCGTCAAACGGACGAAACAATTTACCCGTCCCCTCAGGTAACGTAGGAGTAATAACCTGCACCTATTGCAAAAAATCAGGCCATCACTGGAAAGAATGTCGCAATAGGCTTAGGCAACGAAACCAGAACCAAAACGGTCCTGGGCACAGCCAAAATAATTCTCAGCAAGGGAATTCCGGGAGAAATCGTGGAAATTTCAACGGACGAGCCGGGAACAACAACAACAACCGTAACAGCAACAACCGCTACAACAACAACCGTAACTACAACCGTAACAACAACGGAAACAACAACGGAAACAACAACGGAAACAACAATGGTTCCCGCAATACGACAGGTGAAACGTCGAACGACCAGAAACCTACAGTAGGGTCATTCACGGTCAGCTCCATCGAGGCCGGTCAAGAATTCACCGTCAGCACCATTGCCGAGCAACGAGCTACAGGTCAGCTCAAAAGTAATGGGTCGAAAGTAACCCATGCAGGTATCCAAATTCTAGCCATAAATCCCGAGGATTCGGCGAGCGATTTCTACATCGCATCACTCCAGGCTAGGGAGAAGGTTCTCACCCTCAAAGGCGATACAGGGGCACAGTGCTGTTTAATAAAAAAAAGTGCCATCCACCCGGACACCAAGGCGTACAACGAGACGATTGAGCTGAAAGGGGTCGGGGGAAACAAATTCTACGCCATATGCAAAGTAGACCTGGTGTTGGAAACACCAGCAGTAAATATCCGCCATGGATTTTTTGTCATCGACGACTCGATCGGAATCGGCACCGACGGAATCTTAGGAATGGATTTCATCAGGAGACACAACGTGGACATTTTAGGTGGCCGTTCAATCAAGATGTACGGGCACACCGAACCACTAATCTACGGAGACGGGAAACTGAAATTACCACCCCGCTCTGAAAGCGTGCACTACGCTAAAAAGAAGCAATCAAGAGTAGGTTGCGTAATTGCCACGAAAATATCGACAGGCATCACATTAGGCGGAAATACCGCCACAACAGGATTCGCATGCCCAATAGTCCTGAGGAACTCCCTAGAAGAAGAGGTCGTATTAAACCGACCCACCGTGGAAATCGAAGAGTTCCAAGACGAGCCAAAAACGGACTCGCACCAAGAGGAAAAATCCCCAGCAATAAACGCAATAAACAGGCAGGAAAGGCAGGAAAAACTCTGGAAAGAATTGGGAAATCAAGCACATCTCAATCCGGAGGAAGAAAAATTCCTAAGGGAATTTAGCAACGAATATTCCGACGTATTTCATCTCGAGGGAGAAATACTAGGAACAACGGATCTTGTGAAACACCGTATACACACACGGGAGGGCACCGTGCCGGTAAATATACGGCCATATCGGTTGCCAGAAACGCACAAGGCAGAAGTGATGAGACAAGCAAAAGAAATGCTCAAAGACGGAATCATACGTCCGAGCAAAAGTCCATGGAATGCGCCGTTACTGGTCGTTCCAAAAAAGGCCGACGCCGAAGGCAACATTCGCAAACGGGTCGTAGTGGATTTTCGGAAATTAAACGAAGTCACAGAGGGAGATTCATACCCCCTCCCCAACATCTCCGAAATTTTAGATCAATTGGGTCGGGCAAAATATTTCACCACGCTCGACCTCGCCTCTGGTTTTCACCAAATCCAAATGGCCGAGGAGGATAAACAGAAAACAGCCTTCTCGACACCCATGGGACACTACGAATACAACCGCATGCCTTTCGGGCTCAAAAATGCCCCTCCGACGTTCCAACGACTGATGGACGCGGTCCTGGCCGGACTACAAGGATTAAAATGCTACGTCTACCTCGACGACATCGTTATCCACGGATCATCCTTCGAAGAACACAACGATCGACTACGAGAAGTATTCGACCGGCTACGAGAAGCCAACCTAAAAGTTCAACCGAAAAAATGCCATTTTTTGCGAAAAGAAACGCAATATTTGGGTCACGTCATCACCGAAGTGGGAGTGAAACCCGATCCTGAAAAAATAAAAGCTGTAAAATCATTTCCAATCCCCAAAAACGTCAAAGAAGTACAATCCTTTTTGGGCCTTGCAGGCTACTATAGAAAATTCATACAAGATTTCTCAAAACTCGCTAAACCACTCACAGAACTCATAAAAAAGGAGAAAAAATTCGAGTGGACTGAGAGCGCACAACAAGCATTCGAACGACTACAAGAAACGCTGAGCACAGCACCGATCTTGCAATATCCAGACTTCACGAAGCCGTTCGTAATCACCACGGACGCTTCGGATAAAGCAATCGGAGCAATTTTGTCACAAGGAAAAATAGGAGAAGATTTACCTATTTGCTACGCCAGCCGAACCCTAAATAAAGCGGAAAGGAATTATTCCACCACGGAAAGGGAAATGCTAGCCATCGTTTGGGCAGTCATACAATTTCGCCCTTATATTTACGGTACGAAATTCATCATCGTCACCGATCACAAACCCCTCACCTGGCTTTTTAACGTAAAAGACCCAGGTTCAAGGCTAATGCGATGGAGAATTAAACTGGAAGAATACACGTACGAAATCCAGTATAAAGCAGGGAAAAAGAACACAAACGCGGATGCACTGAGCAGAATTTATGAAATAATGCTGACTCATGCCGAGCAACGCGATCCGACCGAGAAGCGAGGACGGGGAAGGCCGCGCAAGGTCGCGGAACGGCGGCCATCATGCGCAACAGGCTCCGCCCCCCAATACGTCACGAAGACGAAAGAACAGAGCGATCGCAAAGAAGGACAGAGCGAAAACAAACAGAAGAAACAGCTGTCAGCAGAAAATGCATCTCCGGAGGCAAGCGAAGGAGAGAGCGAGCGCGAAGACGAGTCATCTGACTCCAGCCACGAACGAGCGTGCCCGAGCGAGATGGAAAGAAAAATAATATTAAAAGAATACCATGACGTTCCACTCGGCGGACACCCAGGCATAAAAAGAATGACAGAAAGAATAAGAGAGAAATACACGTGGCCCGGAATGGTAAAAGAGATCCGAGACTACGTATCTGCATGCGATAAGTGCCAGCGAAATAAACTAACGCGAACAAAAGAGGCACCCATGGTAATTACCGACACCCCTGATCAAGCGTTTGAAAAATGTGCAGTAGATATTGTAGGACCTTTACCCGAAACAGAGAGAGGAAATAAATATATCCTAACTTTCCAGGACGCGCTTACAAAATACAGCGCCGCCGTACCTTTGAAAAATCAGGAGGCAAAGGAAGTCGCAAAGGGTCTAATTACCGAAATCATTTGTAAATTCGGGACCCCGCGAACAATTCTATCGGATCAAGGGACAAATTTCCTCAGCGACCTGTTTAAAGAAATGTGCAAACTCCTACAGATAAAAAAGATTCAAACGACGGCTTATCACCCGCAATCGAACGGAGCCCTCGAAAGATCTCATCGCACTTTAGCAGAATATTTAAAAAATTTCATCCAGGAAGACCAAGCGGATTGGGACGAGTGGCTACCGTACGCGATGTTCACGTACAACACCACCCCCCACACCGCGACCAAATATTCCCCCTACGAACTCGTTTTCGGTAAACGAGCAGACTTACCGACCGCACTCAAGCAACCCCCTCGTACTACATACACGTACGACGATTACGTCGCCGAATTGAGGGAGCGGTTGCGCGCGACTTGGCAAATTGCACGAGAACAATTAATTACGGGAAAGGAAAAGGTAAAGGAGTGCAGGGACAAAGCCGCCGGTAACCCAGAGTACCGCGTTGGCGACAAAGTCCTCCTGCACGATCCCACGGTGCGGCGAGGCAGATCAGCAAAGCTGACCCCCAAGTGGACGGGGCCCTACACGATAAAGAGCAAAGAGTCGGCCGTGAACTATATTATCAACCGCGGACGACGTACGATGCGAGTACACGTTGACCGCATTAAGCCGTACGTCGCCCACTAACCGACAACATGGTCGCCGACAATATGGCCGCCGACAATATGGCCGCCGACACCTGACCCATACCGCACACGCGAGTATTCGCGTAAAATAAATAAAATTGAAAAAAAAAAAAAAAAAAATCAAACGCTGACGCTCACACACGGACTCGCGACGTCCGCAATATAAAACTCGCAAGAAAAAGAAAAGAAAAAAAAAATTGAGAACGAGAAGAAGATAAACGAAATGAAAAAAAAAAAAATGAATTAAAAAATCAAAACAAAATAAAACAAAAAGAAAGTAATCTGACGAAATTTTTTTCAAAAAAAAAATGAATAATAAATTAAACAAAGAAAAGCGAAAGAGAATAAATTTGGAAAAAAAAATTTTTCAACAAAATATTAATGAAAAATACAAGAAAAAAAAAATATGATGAAAAAAAAAAAAAAAAAAAAAAAAAAAATTTTTTTGACACAATGATAATAATAAATAAGAACTGAACGCAGGAGAAAGGGAAAAGGAAAATAAATGATTAAAACAAAGAATTAAATTTTAGACATATATTGTTACACAAAAAAAAATATAATAAAAATTTTACGCAACACGCTTCGAAAAAAAAAAAAAACTAAACTCCACGACGAAAACGACTGGGCCCAAAAAGCTCCCAGAGCTCGTCCCACATCCCGTTGTCGACAGGCCCCGGGAATGGCGGCATGCCGAACAGCCGGCGAAGCCCTAGAATGTCCCCCGGGATGTCCTCCGGGTTCCATTCATCGAGTTCTTTGGTGAAGGGGTCCTCCCGCCAAAGATGGGCCCACGACAGGGCAGCCGCGTGACGTCGCGCCCGTACAACCTTAGCCGCTGCGACGAACGGCGCCATCCACAGCCGCCCAATCGGTCCATTGTACGCCGTCTTGCGTACTTTCTGGAAAAAAAAAAAAAAAAAACAAAACGAAACAAATTACTACAAATAAATAAAGTAATTACAAAAATAAGAAAAAAAAAAAAATTTATCACATGACAATAATAACAATAATAATAATAAAAGTACGAATACATAATCTCTCACCATAAAATGAAATTTGTGGCCCGTCCAACAATGTGCCATGGGCCCGTAAGAAACCGAGCGGTTTCGTTTTCCAAGGAAGGACATGATTTTTCTGAAAAAAAAAAAAAAAAAAAAAAAAAAACAAAAAACAAAAAAAAAAAAAAAAAAACAAATAAATAAATAAATCAATAAATAAATAAATAAATAAATAAATAAATAAAAATGGGAAATAAATAAAAATGGAAAATAAATAAACGGAAAATATTCAAAATACTAATAAAATAAAGTAAAGAAAAAAAAAAAAAAAGGAGAAAATGGAAAAAAGAAATATAAAATAAAGAAAAAAACGAAAAAATAAAATGAAATAAAACAATAGAATAATAAATGTAAATTTCAATCGAAAAAACTCACCGTTTAATTAGAAGAAGACGACGTGACAGCTACGACGATAAAAGTTGTAATGAAGCGACAGACCACTGCGCGAGATTTTATAGGAAAAAAAATTAGCAAACAGAGAGGACAGATCTTAGAAAAAGACACCCCAGACTCTAACCGTGGTACAGAAAAAGACATACGTATTCACGAGTCAAACTCGCAGCCCAGTGCAACCGCACTTAAGCGGATATAACGTCAGCAAAATCCACCACACAGCAACAGAAAAATACGAAAGATAAAAAAAAAAAAAAAAAAAAGTTTTCAAGAGAAAGAAAGATAAAGCTAATAAAACGCACCGTTGCAGGTGTACGACCTTGCTGTCCATAGCAACGGGGAAGGAACAATTCCACGTGGAAAAATTACGAACCACCCCTGGAATTTACTATGAGGAAGTAGGAACTTTACACACCGTCAAGGAAATTTGGAAATTGGCTATCCAATTGGACCTAACACCAATAGAAGCAAGAGAAGCCGCCCTAGGACATACCATCACGGCCCTACAACACCTCTGCAGCGAGATGAAACACGACACCTTATGTTCAACATTATCAGCCACCCTAGAACCGACAATAGAATCACTAAAAAGCGAACTACAAACAATTCATGACCTCGTCGGAAAAGCACCCAGACAAAAAAGAGGATTGATAAACGGTCTAGGATCAATAATTAAATCAATAACAGGAAATTTGGACGCAGACGACGCCCAAAAAATAGAAGAAAAAATACAACAGATAACTAACAGACAAGCAACGGACGAAAAAATACTAAAAGAAAACTTGCAAATCCTAAAATCAACAACGACCCTTTTTGATCAGGACAAAACAAAGACACTAACTAACATAAAAGCTTTAAACAAAGCAGTAAGAAATATAGAGCAAGCATTTAACCAACAGACAGACCTAGTACAACAAAGAGAAAGCCTAGACGAAAACATAAACACAGTAGGTTTAGTATTAACGCCACTACTGAGCGACGTACGAAGAATATCAACTTTCCTAGTAGGAATTACAAAAGGAATAGTTGACCCAACTATTATCTCACCGAGACAGCTTACAGAATACTTAAAGAAAGCGCTCCCAAGCATCCCCGCAGGATTAAGTTTTCCAGCGGAAATAACACCAGAAAAAATGCAAGAAATATTGAAAACAGCGGAACTAGGCTCTTACAGCAGCGAATCACGAGTAGTGATCGTAATAAAAATACCGCTAATAGAAAATACAGAATTCAAAATAAACAAAGTCTACCCGTTACCAGTAAGAACAAATTCAAACACTTTCCAATTTCTAGAAACGAAAGAAAAATTCATCACAGTAAATAGCGAAAACAGAAATTACCTCACGCTAACAGAAGAAAATTTGAAAGAATGCAAAACGATAGGAAAACAGTATTATTGTCAACCAAAACACGCAACGCAAGTCATCGGAAATACGATCCCCTGCGAGATAGCAGTTTACTTAGGCAGCAAACCAGAAAAAAGCAGCTGTACGCCACGAATAGCAAAACTTGTAAACACTATGATAATAACATTAGATCAACCCGGAAAATGGCTCTACGTAGCACCAAACCCGGAACCACTAACGATAAAATGCAAAAATGCGAAAATTGCGTACACAACGATTACCGACACGGGAATACTGGTTTTGGACGGGAAATGTTCCGTCACTGCCGCCGATTTTAAATTAATTACTACCACAGAAAATACCCAAAAAGAAACTGTAGATTTCATACCACCACATAACCTAACCTTCGAAATCGGAGCACCACTTGTTAAACACTTAAAATTGAATCTCAAAACTCCGAACAAAACCATTACAAATTCTCTCGAAGTCAACAAACTTGGAGAAAGAATCGAAAATTTACAAAACAAATTAAACGAAGAACCTGACATTTGGTCAGATCCATACCTTCACATTTTGGGAAATTATTCCCTTCACGGCATAACAATAACAGTACTACTAATTTCTGCAATAATAATTATCATTCGAAAATTCTGTAAAGCCCGATGCGCTCGGACAATTTCCGACATCGAGCGACCGACGACAATTTCGCCAACGCGAGCAAAAAATGAAATTCAAGCTACAGATCTAAAAGTAATTTATACACCGACACAACGACGAATTAATACAGATTCTCTGTAAAACACAAAAAAAAAAAAAAGACACAAAACAAAACACAAACCTATAACAATTATACAAAAAATGTAAACGCAAATTGTAAGCCAAAAGACCAATTTTTACGGAATTTAGTTGCTACACATAAAAAGTCGAAACCAAGTTTCGTCTTCCCAAGGGGGGAGGATTGTTGCGCCCGCATAGCAACCAATTCCATAAAACCATCATATTATAATCAGCGACAGGAAGTCGTGCACGTGCCGTTTCAAAAATGCATCCCTCAGCAAGTCTAGTGGACTTTGCTCCAACTTCAAGGCCAAACCAAAACGCTGACAATCAAACTCAGCACTCGACCGTCCTCGAGACACCTGTACAATAACCCCAAGGCCTCGGACGATCGACTGCCCACCACCACCATTAATTACCACCTCCAATTAATTACCACCTCCAATTAATACCACCTCCAAAATCAATCGAAAACCCCTAGTTAATAAAAAGGGAATGCAACGCCCAAATCGGGCACTCTGCGATCAAATACCGAAATATCATTATCGTCAATTACACCGATTGGTCTTGAGGCAATTACACTCAATTGTAACGAACTTATCTACAATAAACCTTAGACGTTAAAACCGAAAGTATTGGGTTGGAGTTTAACTCGACCTTGGCAATATCCCGAATAAATCAGTCCCAAGCAAACTCGCCCCCACGTGACGGTTTGCACGGGCACAACAGTGGGTTGCAAGAGGATAGTACTTGTAATATAACATGCCCATTTATATGTACTTGCAAGGTCATCTGTAATTTGAACGGCAGGACATGATAGAACGAACTTTACTGCAAATGAAATTCCAGTCTAGAAAGTTGAACATTTTACGTGCGTACAATCTACTTAATTTTGTCAATAAATTTGCAGTGATTATGTCCTATCTACAAGAAATGCGTACTTTCCCAAAATGTCAAAACCTGTGGAAAATGATTTTTAATTGAGAACAAAGAACCACTCTCTCATTTTAACCATATACGAAAGAACCATTATTTATTGGAGATCCATTTATTCATTTATCTATTCTCAACGTATTCATTTATCTCAGAAAAATAACTTTGAAAAAGTAACAACTCAAACAAACCCGAGTACTTAAAATTGCACTTCTGTTATATTCACAAGAAGAATTGAAACTATTTCTGTTTTCCAATTGGCAAAAAAAATAAACTGGAGACTACAAAAACTTGGTGCGCTTGGATAAGTAAATATGCTCGGGAAGATTCAACATCGTCATAATGCTATGTTTAATATAATGCTTATTTTCTTAACCGTGCACATCAAGTTTGTGTTGTCTCTGATTTATTTTTTTTGGCAATTCAAAAATAGAAATCAATTCCATTTTTTTTTGAAGACTCTTAAAAGATTCATAGTAATGTCTGCACTAGTTGCATGTGTGATGAATTTTTGCAACAGTCGTATGCAGTTTTTAGAGCAATATTTTAATTAGTTGACGCTAGATTCGCCTCGCAGGATTTCTTGCTAACCTAGAGGAATATGGAAAACCATAGATTTGCGAAATCATCAACTGATTTATGCAAAATACCATGATATCATATTCTCATCGACATTTTTAGAAGAATTATCTGTATTTTTCGAGTGATTTTAACGCACAAACGCTTGCGTGCGTTTTGTTTCTCAAGAAATTTTCCACATTTGCAATACGTCGTTGTTTTTCAACTTCATCGTTGCAACGTTTCACTGATTTTTTACTGGCAAAAAATATTATGTGAACCAATAGATCACTTGGAGAACCAAAATCGCTTGGAAAATACGGATAATTCTTACAAAAATGTCGATGAGAATATGATATCGTGGAACGTTGCATTCGTCAGTTGATGGTTCGGCAAATCTATTGTTATCAATATTTCTGTAGGTTAAAAAGACATCCTGCAAGACGAATCTAGCGCGTCAATCAGTTAAATTGTTGTGTTGAACGTTCAAAAAACAAGTGTAAAGATTTACACCCGTTTGAATAGTGGCGTCACTGCTATAAGATCTCAACAGTTCATTAAAAGAAATATCGAAAAAACAAACAAAAACGGTAACAGACACCGTGGGGCGCGAAATGGGTAAAGGGAGAAAGACAGCGCTAAGTGTGATAGCGGTGGAGGGAAAGAGACATAGGCCAGTAAAAATTACGAAAAGCAAGCACTCTTTCGAGTGCTCAAGATTCGATTTAAAAACGCAGCATTCAATTTGGCTTCATCAAGTTACCCTTATATAAAATTTTCGGGACTGCTGGCAAAAACTCCTTACACTTTTCGTCATTTTTACTGCCAGGATAGTGATAAAGGAAAAGAAACGCACACGATACGTCTGTCTCTCGCGCTCAGTGGCGCGCGAAGAGTGGAGGGTAAGTCGCGTTCAGTGGACTGGGGAGACATCAGGGTGGAAAAATATCTACCAGTCGCGCAAAGGACGTATGTACAATTGTAAATTATCGCAGCTCACGTCTTTTTGACTCCAAGTAACATTTCAAGAAACAGGAAACCCAGAACGGCCGATCGAAAATCTGAAATACTCGATTTCTGGAAAACTGTTGGACGGATTGATTTTAAACAAAGGTTATCCGAAAGAAAAAAAAATCATAAAAAATTATAATCCAATATGAGATCTCTTCCCCAACTGGTTTTACCGTGAGAATGGTTTAAAAAGAATAAAAATAGCGCAAACCGTCATTCGACTTATACGTAAGAGTACGGCAGGGCTCGCGCTGCGTCTCTTCATTTCACTGGAACATGACAAATATCTGCTTTGAAGATTGTGCATCATCTTATTGTTCATCTTTTCTTAATTGCCTCAAAAAAAGATGTTTATGTAGCACAATTACCAACTTATTACGAAGTTTCGCTATGAAATTGACTGAGTGGGTTTTTGTTCAAGGTTTTTTTCTTTTAGCTTCAATAGCTAATCGTTTACTTACCTGGCGGAATTCGATGCTCCACCAAATGTTCCATATGCACGATCCACACTCAAACGGTGGAAAACCTAAATTATGTTTTTCCACTACTACACGCAATGTACCGTCCTCTCGAAAAAATGTGCTGATGTTCAAACTCATTACAATAGTAGATAACGCCCCTAGGGAGGGAAAGTAGGCTAATTACAGACATTTTAGTCCCGCGGCGCGTGTTGTATTTTTCATCTCACCGATACGGGATCGCATCAGTATTACATTCGAAATTGACCAATTCTGGTAGATTTTTCAGCTCGATATATACCCTACAAACCCTGCAATAAAGAAATAACATCGATTGAACCATTTTTATTTTCTTTACGCTTGGTCATCGAATGTGGGAGGGATACGTTGAATATTCTTTTCGATGCTCCAGTTCATGACGTATTTGCTGCAGGACTTCAAATACATTTTCATTCGATAAGCGAAGTTGAGCGGGTAAATCGATGTCATAAAATTCATCAAAATTCGTTTTTTCACAACTTTTGGTCTTCCATGTTAAAAAAATCTTTGAGTTCTGACTGAAGACGATAATAGAGCATCGATAATTCGTCTGCCTGCTATGTTTTGGCAACATTATTATTTGTGTGTCCACTCGAATTACTGTTAACTCTCCGTAAACACACAGTACAATTAGTGCACCGTCCTAGACACACATGGGTCAGGCGCCCTACTGTTTTTTTACTGTACTTTTGGACTTGTTGAGAAAATCTGAAAAATTCAGGAAAGTAGTTTTCGATATATGGGAAAAGAGCCTGCAGTGTGGGTGATGGATAAAAATTCTTTTTAATTATTGTTATATATTTAATGGTAATATATACGAAAAAAGAGAAATTAATGGCATTCGCTGAATGTGCTGGACACCCAACACCCATATGTGTCTACTGAGGGTTAATACACATTACACAGAGAGAAACAGGAAGTTATAGATTAAGAAATGAGATTTCGCAAGCAGCGAGCGAGCTGTCAGTTGGCACATACACATCACTCATACACCCATAACCTATATATGACGGATGTTTAGCCCGTTAAACGCCCAATCTCGGCCGGTTATATTTGACCGACGAAACTGTGGCTTAAGCGTGGATTAAGGAGTTGCGGAACGCGCGTTTTTCATTAAACCCCGTTTACCAACTTCACCGAGAGTAATGGAACCGGGCCTTAGTCGTGTTCTTTAGGGTTAGAAGTGATCCAAACAGTGTAGAACTGATCCGCTCGTGCATGCGTAGACGGAGTTGTCCATCTCGCTTTTTGCTGTCTACGCTTACGTGAGCGGATCAGTTCTACACTGTTTGGATCACTTCGAACTTTTGTCTCTTTGTTAATCGATCACCTTGTTTTCCGTCTATGATGAGAGAATTTTCATCTTCGGATAGCATAAGTCAGTTTGTATTGAAGACGAGCTATGCTATGAGATTCGCGAACTCTCCCCCAATTGAATATCGCCCGCTGAACCCCCTGCTGCGAAGTATCCTATGCACCGAGGAAGGACAGTCAACGCCGAACGCGGTGTTAAATGTGACATTTTGTCTCTTTGTTTCTTAATGTATCCCGTCTGTTCCCGCCCCCCTCTCAGCGGCTACCGCAGTACGGGTAAACATGGATGAGGAATTCCTTCGCCGAAATTATTTTTGAAAACCATGCACGCCAAGTTTTTGTATAATCTTTGCAGTGAATTCGTCCGGTAAGTACGTGTACGTGTACGCGTGCCCTTGTACGCAAACGTGCCCTTTTTTATGTTTCGTTCCCCGTGGAATTGTATTGTACGTACATTCATGATCTTTAGCTAGCATGAAGTCATCATAATATTCGGGATAATCATGCTGGAATCCTCCGAAATGGGGAAACCCTTGAACCGAATGTGTCGAGGGCGCACGTTCGTCTGTGAAATTTTGCCACTCATTTATGAATTCTTGGCTATATTGCAATGATTTCATTTTTTTTTGTCTCAATTGAGTTTGAAGGGCCATATTTATCAAAATTTGAATGATGGAGAAATTTTTATACAAAGTAATATAAAGATAATTGAGTCATAATTTTCCAACTGAGGTTACACTTTTTTAATACTTGGCGTCTTTTTTTTTACTTTTATAAAGTATTTTTCCACGGATTTCACTTCTTTTTGGAAAGTAGGATATTCATCAACATTTTTTTTAATAATAGAGGGATTATTCGTTCTGGTTGGTTCTTCAGGAGAGAAGACAAATATCTTCAATAACTTTCGTCGACAGCGCTGGTAAATCTCTTAAAATATCTCGAAAAGAGACATGATCAATCGCTTGAAAAACTCTCGTACAGACTCTCGTTTAATCTCTTAAGGAAACCTCGAAGAGACTCGTGATCAATCCCTTAAAGAAACCTAAGTGACCCCCTCAGTCAATCCCTTGAAAAAATTCCGTCGCGACCCCTTAAAAATCCCGTCCAGACTCTTGGCCAATCTGTTAAAAAAACCTCGTCGAGACTCTTAGTCGACACCTTAAAAAATCCCGTCCAGACTCTTGGCCAACCCTTTGAAAAAGTCTCGGCAGGATTTTTGGTCGATCTGCTGAAATGAGTCTTGACGAGAATCTGGATAAATCTCTTAAAAAAGCCGCGGTGAGACTCTTTAGGAATCCCATGAAAAACGTCTCCGTAACGGTCCTACTTTATCCCTCAGAAAACTTCCGTCCATACCCCTTCCGTCAATCACTTCAGAAAATCTCAGCGACAGACATGATCAACCCCTTAAAAAATCCCGTCCAGACTCTCGGCCTATCTGTTGAAATAACAGCGTCGAGACGCTTAGTCTAACCCTTAAAAAATCCCGTCCAGACTCTTGGACAATCCCTTATAAAAGTCCCGGCGAGATTCTTGATTAATCTTTTGAAAACTCCCATTCAGATTCTTGGTCAACCCCTTAAAAAATCCCATCCAGACTCTTCGCTGATCCCTCAAAAAAGTCCTGGCGGGATTTTTCCCTTCATCCTCCCGCCCTTCTCCTTCATTCTCCCGTTTTTTTATTGTCCCGTCGCATTTTCGACTAATTATTTTACTCCGAGCAAAATTGTTCCGGGCTCACGTGATTCTGCATTAAAAAACGAAAAGAATGAGGCCAAGTTGAACCCTTTTTGTTTCATTTTACCAGAGATATGAATTTTCCAAAATTGGGGTCATTCATGACCCTACGTTACAGGAATAGGAAAAATAAAATAAGGTTACCGTTCTAGGGTCGAAAAACTTCCGTCGAAACCGCCGTTCAACCCCCTAAAAAATCCCGTTCAGACACTTGACTGATCCTTTATAAAAGGCCCGGCAAGATTCTTGATCAATCCGATAAAAACTTCAACTGAGATCTTATTGTCAACCCTTTAAAAAAAGCCCCGTCAAGACTCTCGGGTGATCCCTTAGAAACCCCGCGATAACACTCTGAGTCGGTCCCTTTAAGACCTTCCGTCGGAAACCCTGGTCGAGCCCTGAAAGAAGACATCGCAAACCATTCAGCCGTTGACCTAGACAGCGAAAACTATGGAGATATATACCAAGGAATCGAAAACCATGGAGAAATATACCTCGACAAAAAAATCCATGGAGCCGTGGACCTAGACATCGAAAACCATGGAGCCGTCGTCCTAGACATCGAAAACTATGGAGCCGTCGACCTAGTCATCGAAAACCATGAAGAAATATACCTAGACAACGAAAACGATGGAGTCGTCGACCTAGAGAGCGAAAACTATGGAGAAATATACCTAGACAACGAAAACCATGGAGAAATAAACATAGACAACGAAAACCATGGACAAATATACCTAGACATCGAAAACCATAGAGAAATATACCTGGACATTGGAAACTATGCAGAAATATACCTAGACATCGAAAACCATGGAGGAATATACCTAGACAAAAAAAACCATGGAGCCGTCGACCTGGACATCGAAAACCATAGACAAATATACCTGGACATCGGAAACTATGCAGAAATATACCTAGACATCGAAAACCATGGAGCCGTCAACCTGGACATCGAAAACCATCGAGAAATATACCTGGACAACGAAAACGATGGAGTCGTCGACCTAGAGAGCGAAAACTATGTAGAAATATACCTAGACAACGAAAACCATGGAGAACTATACCTAGACATCAAAAACCATGGACAAATATACCTGGACAACGAAAACGATGGAGTCGTCGCCGAAGAGAGCGAAAACTATGGAGAAATTTACCTAGACAATGAAAACCATGGAAAAATGTACATAGACAGCGAAAACCATGAAGAACTATACCTAGACATCGAAAACCATAGAGAAATGAACCTCGACAACGAAAACCATGGAGAAAAATACATAGACAACGAAAACCATGGAGAAATATACCTAGACATCGGAAACCATAGAGAAATATACCTGGACATCGGAAACTATGCAGAAATATACCTAGAAATCGAAAATCATGGAGGAATATACCTAGACAAAAAAAAGCATGGAGCCGTAGACCTAGACATCGAAAACCATGGAGCCGTCGACCTGGACATCGAAAACCATGGAGGAATATACCTGGACAACGAAAACGATGGAGTCGTCGACCTAGACAACGAAAATCATGGGGAAATGAACCTAGACATCGAAAATCATGGAGAAATATACCTAGACAACAAAAACCATGGAGCCGTGGACCTGGACATCAAAAACCATGGAGAAATATACCTCGACATCGAAAACTATGTAGAAATATACCTAGACAACGAAAACCATGGAAAAATATACCTAGACAAAAAAAACCATGGAGCCGTCGACCTGGACATCGTAAACCATCGAGAAATATACCTGGACAACGAAAACGATGGAGTCGTCGACCTAGAGAGCGAAAACTATGTAGAAATATACCTAGACAACGAAAACCATGGAGAACTATACCTAGACATCACAAACCATGGACAAATATACCTGGACAACGAAAAAGATGGCGTCATCGCCGAAGAGAGCAAAAACTATGGAGAAATATACCTAGACAATGAAAACCATGGAAAAGTGTACATAGACAGCGAAAACCATGGAGAAATATACCTAGACATCGGAAACCATAGAAAAATATACCTGAACATCGGAAACTATGCAGAAATATACCTAGACATCGAAAACCATGCAGGAATATACCTAGACAAAGAAAACCATGGAGCTGTGGACCTAGACATCGAAAACCATGGAGCCGTCGACCTGGACATCGAAAACCACGGAGGAATATACCTGGACAACGAAAACGATGGAGTCCTCGACCTAGACAACCAAAACCATGGGGAAATGAACCTAGACATCGAAAATCATGGAAAAATATACCTAGACAACAAAAACCATGGAGCCGTAGACCCAGACATCAATAACCATGGAGAAATATACCTCGACATCGAAAACTATGCAGAAATATACCTAGACAACGAAAACCATGGAGAAATATACCTAGACAAAAAAAAACCATGGAGCCGTGGACCTAGACATTGAAAACCATGGAGCCGTCGACCTGGACATCGAAAACCATCGAAAAATATACCTGGACAACGAAAACGATGGAGTCGTCGACCTAGAGAGCGAAAACTATGTAGAAATATACCTAGACAACGAGAACCATGGAAAAATGTACATAGACAACGAAAACCATGGAGAACTATACCTAGACATCGAAAACCATAGAGAAATATACCTCGACAACGAAAACCATGGAGAAAAATACATAGACAACGAAAACCATGGAGAAATATACCTAGACATCGGAAACCATAGAGAAATATACCTTGTGACGTTGTCACTTTTTTTCCTCCTATCTTTTCTTTTGCCAGCGTCGAGCCGCAGCGGGAGCCGCCGGATCCCCGAAAGGGACCGGCTCTCTTCTCTCTTATTTTCTAGCCCCCGCAGACCGAGGAGGACCGAACGTGGCTGACGACCGTCGCTGGACCAGCATCTCGACTGCGATTATTCACGCGAGCGCGGGCGAGCGACCCACCGATCGAGCGACCCACCGATCGAGCGACCCCGAAAATCGCGTTGCCCTCTGTAATTGGTTTTTCCCTCCCTCCCCCGCGTGTAATATTTTATGCCCCCCCCCCCCCCCCCCCCCCCTCAGCCCGATCCCCCCTTAGCTCTGTCGACATCGTCGAGTCGCGGAGCCCGTGTCCGTCATCGTCCCTCCGACAATAGGCTTGTCCGTCAGGTCGGAGGGAAACAGCGGGTTCCGCGGCGTCGAGGCGAGGCCGTCGGTACGATCGCGCCACGGCCGTTTTGACAGCCGTGGGCGCTGCCATCTTTTATCGAGCCTCGGTCTCGCGAGGCAGACAGCGTGGCGCCATCGGTGCGCGATCTCGCGAGGCCGGCGCTCGATATTCGATCGAACGACGGCCGACTACAACGCCGCAGCCTGATTGGCTGCTGGCGCTCCCGGGCCTCGAAAAGCCTCGAACCAGCCGCTATCACGCGGCCGGGAGCTCGAGGAGAGCCCGGAGCGCCACACTTCCGCTTCGGACTCGATACGGCCAACATCGTATCCCGTTTTTGTGCCTTTTCTTTTTTTGAGTTAATTGTGTTCGATTTGCGATCGACTTTGACGACGACCCGGCTTCCCGAAGGACCACTCTCTGGACTGTTTTGGAATAAGTTGGCACCGCATTCTCGGTTTTACTCGACAAAACCGAGAAGACAAGTAAGTCCTTCGATTCTTGCCGGGCGTGCGACGCCATTATCCCCTCGTGCTTTCCCAAATTCCCGATCACGTTTTCGTTTGCTTTCTCGAACTTTTCGTTCGAGAAAGAGTTTATTTCGTCGGTCAGTCGACGCGACGAGTGTTGTGCCATCGAGTTCGTTCCCCGTAAATTCCCCGTCAAGCCATTTTGCCCATTTTGTTTCGTCATTCCCTCCTGTAATTTTTCGAGTCATTATCTCGCGTTTTCGAGCCCCGTCATTACATTTTTCGTCAATCCCCCTCGTCGATCGCCCACCCCGTGAGTAGTATACCTAGGCCGCTTCTGGCCCCTTCAGGGATCTACCTTACCGACCGTCGGTAATGCAGATTTCTTTTTTAACCGAAACACGCCCGACCCTACCTAACCTGACCCAAACATGTCGGTAATGCAGTTTCTGACCCAAACACGTCGGTAACAGAAAATTCTGACCCAAACAAACCCAAACAAACCCAAACACGTCGGTAACTCGAAATTCCGACCCAAACACGTCGGTAACTCAAAATTCTGACCCAAACACGTCGGTAACTGAAAATTCTGACCCAAACAAATCCAAAACAAACACGTCGGTAACTCGAAATTCTGACCCAAACAAACCCAAAACAGGTCGGTAACCCAAACAAACCCAAACGCTTCCTTCACCGACCATTTTGAACGAAAATTTGGCGGGAAATTCGAATTTTGGGGGGGGGGGAAATTCAAATTCTTGGCGGGGAAATTCAAATTCTTGGCGGGAAATTCGAATCTTGGCGGGAAATTTAAACCCTCGAATTCAAACGTGCAGACACGACTGCCATCTAGCGGAGACACGAACCCTCGATAGCCGAGACACGAACCTTTGGCGGGAAATTCAAAGATATGGAATGCGCGCGCCTCGAGATAGCAGACTATCGGGATAGCGAACTATCGGGATAGCCGACTATCAGGATAGCCAGCTATCGGGATACAGCACTCGTAGAAAGCGGGAAATTCAAACGCGCGAGGCCGCTTCTGGCCCCTTCAGGGATCTACCTTACCGACCGTCGGTAATGCAGATTTCTTTTTCTGACCCAAACACGCCCGAACCGACCTAACCTGACCCAAACATGTCGGTAATGCAGTTTTCTGACCCGAACACGCCCGGGCCGACCTAACCTAACCCAAACACGTCGGTAATGCAGTTTTCTGACCCGAACACGTCCGAACCGACCTAACCTGACCCAAACACGTCGGTAATGCAGTTTTTTGACCCAAACACGCCCGAGCCGACGTAACCTGACCCAAACATGTCGGTAATGCAGTTTTTGACCCGAACACGCCCGAGCCGACCTAACCTAACCCAAACGTGTCGGTAACTCGAAATTCTGACCCAAACACGTGTGTCCCAGGCTAGTCTGACCCAAACATGTCGGTAACTCGAAATTCTGACCCAAACACGTGTGTCCCAGGCTAGTCTGACCCAAACAGGTCGGTAACCCGAACGCTGCCTTCAACGACCATTTTGAACGAAAATTTGGCGGGAAATTCAAATCCTTGACCCAACATTCTTGGCGGGAAATTCTTGGCGGGAAATTTAAACCCTCGGCGGTGAATTCAAACGTGCAGACACGACTGCCATCTAGCGGAGACACGAACCCTCGATAGCGGAGACACGAACCTTCGATAGCGGAGACACGAACCTTCGATGGCGGAGACCTTTGGCGGGAAATGCCCGCGCCTCGGGATAGCAGACTATCAGGATAGCAGACTATCAGGATAGCCAAGTATCAGGATAGCCAACTATCAGGATAGTCAACTATCAGGATAGTCAACTATCAGGATAGCCAACTATCAGGATTGTTGAGGTTAGAAAAAAATCGTTAACACAGATGATTACAGAGATACGTGTGTGTGTGTTTATTGAATATCCAATATACATTGTTTGCATTCTCTTTTGAGGGGCGCGAGTACATCAATGTTCGTTGGGGTGTGTTTGTGGCATCGTAGACACTGGAGGACCTCGGGGTCGCTTTTCATGAATTCGGGTAATTTATCCCAGGCGTGGTCGACGCTGTATGCGGCGAAGGTGACGATGAATTCCTTCGGTAGCTGAGCAATGTCCTCGGGTTCCATGGTGGACAGAAGTCCACCGTGATGAAACAGTTTGAGCGATCTTCCGATGGACCGACGACTCTCTCGCAGGAACTTCCTCAGCGTCAGGACATTTCGAAGTGCGCAGTGGGTTGAATCGTGGTAGGGGCAGGAAGCCGCCATTTTGTTTGCCGTCCTGAGCGACGGACATGTCACGACGTCGTGTACATCGAACCCGAATCGCTGGAGCCACCGCTGTTTCTGATCGCCCTTCACGTAGATGACGCTGGCGTTCGGTAGAACCGATCGGAGCACGTTCTCGAGCTCGCTGTAGGACACGTCGCCGGTTCTCCAGTCGAGGTGATGGTAGTTGCGTTCGAGCCAGCAATTAATGCCTTTGTATCTGGCTGGAAGATCGTACCACGGAAACGGTGGCTTGAACAGGAACGTCAACGGCTGCTCGTCCGAATTGAGCGGAGCCACCGAGAGTTCTTTCACAACGAACTCGTCGTTGGTGCGCTGGAAGCCCTGCGTGTCCACCACGTACTCCATGACGAGTATGACGATGGCTCGGACGAGCTCATTTATAGGTGGTATCCCCTCCCTTCGAAGGCGTTCCCTCACATCGCCCCTCCCATTTAGAGGCATTTCCTCACATCCCCACTTATGGGATTGTAGTCCACCATACGATCGTGCAAGATCAAGCAGTAGGCCGTAGTTCCGGCGGGAAAATTAGCTGCAGCCTCCAGTTCGATACGAACGTCGACGGGTGCCTGTTTGAGCGCGTCATTTTGCTTCGAGCAGTCAATCACGACGAGCGGCGCATGCGTGATAAAGTCTTTCTTGGAGAGCATCGGCTCCGCCTCCTTGTTGTAATAGACAGTCTGGAATTTGGTGTACATCTCGTACAACTGAGCGTACTGGTTGCGCGAAACGTCGAGATTGAGATTGCCGTAAGGATAGCACTGCGAATTGAGGAACAATTTGACATTCGTTATGCCGCAGTGATCGAACCGGCTGGCGTTGGCCGTTGGAACGGATCGTCGATTCGTTTGGAAGGCGAGAATGACGAGGCGCGGTTTTTCCAATTGATTCGACGTTTTCACCGTCCAAACGTGTTTCGTCGTGTTCGGCAGCATGGGATATTCGAACAATTCCCAGACGCGGAAACACATGGTGATGTCCTTCTCGATGTTGCTGAGCAGACGTATCTTGCGCTTGGCCGACGGTGTGACGTACGGCATTAACCACTCTATTTTCCCGATGTCGATCTTGA
Organism: Hyposoter dolosus; assembly: GCA_963921915.1. NCBI lineage: Eukaryota > Metazoa > Arthropoda > Insecta > Hymenoptera > Ichneumonidae > Hyposoter > Hyposoter dolosus. Next base: position 589,829 of record OY998139.1, read on the forward strand.
ATTCTTCGGTGGCGCCATTCTCGAGAGCTGTCTGAACGATGGCATTCGTGTCGTTTCTCGATCGCGTCAGAATGAGCTCGTGCTTTGCGTTCACGATGATCTTGCGATAGTCCTCGGCGAAACCGAAGATCAGCTCCAGCGGTACGCATACATCGAAGTATCCCCTCTCGTCCGTCAGTTGTTTCGTCTCTTCGACATCGAGCCAGCCGGAGTTCTCGAGAGCGCACGTTCGATTCGGACTCAGCGAAGCGTAGCCCTTCATGAGACTCGTCAGACCGACGTTTTTGCTCCTGTCGATCTCGATGGCGTTGATCTCGTAGCGGATCTCCTCGAACAGATGCAAGATGGCGTTGTTCACCAGCTTCGTCGCGGTGACTACATTTCCGTTTGGTTTGCTGAGTCTACCGCAGATATGCAGCGAGCTTTGCTGCGGCAGAACACACAGGTCCTGGTGTTGAATGGATATGCGAATCTCGTCGCTGTTGGCGAAACTCGACGAAGTGTACGGTTGATGCGCATGAATCTCATAGTGCATTATAGACTCGTCGAATGCGGCGGGCCAGTGTACGTTTAGCACCTCTTCCATTGTAGCAACAAAAAATCACGCAAGTTATTTTCTTCCACCACCACCACCACCACCGACGATGACTCGAAGTCCGAGGCTTCTCAGGAATTGAGCGTTCCGACGTGTTAACGTTTTCGTCACTCGTTGACGACTGATGCTTGAGCGGCATGGTGCCTCTCTTTTATAGCCCTGTCCGGACTTGTAGTTGTTGTTGTTGTTGTTGTTGTTGTTGTATACAAAACCCATGATCTACTTGGCTTTTCTGATGTGCAATCTAATGGTAATGGTTTCGCCACGGAAATTCACCAGTTCTCCGTCCTGATCGACGATGCGTACTTGCACGTGATCAATGACCTTGACGGTGACCGGAAGGTAAATGACTTGCGAGGGCACTTCGATGATCTTATATCCTGGTGGTACGGCCGGGAAGAATTCGTGGATCGTGTGAACTCTGTGTCCGTTGATGTACGCACCGGATGTGATGTTGCACTCGACTCGCAGTGCGTTCACTCGGAGAATAGCTACCGGCAGATCCGAGCTGTGAGTTGTATTGGATGACAGCTCGCGCGGAGCAAAGCCCAGAAGGGGAGCGATGGAATCTTCCGGTCGAAAGTCCACTGTTTTGTTGCACTTGAGCAAGCTACGCAGCGTATTGTTGTTGGGTCTGAGGTTGAGGGAGATGCCTCTGGGTGTGAGCGCTTCTTGCAAGTACCTCTCGATATCTTCGATCTCGTAGCTTCCCGTCGGTAACACGATCACTTCGTCACCCACGTAAAACTTGTTTTTACCGACATCGATGTTGGGTATGGAGTTGAACGACAGGAACTCCACTAGTCCGAGAACGTAATTTTTGTGGGGTTCGAGTTCGATGGGCGGAAAGTATTGGGTTGTCAACGACGACGAGGTCCCCAACAAACTGAGAGTCAATGAATCCGCCATTCTGGTTGACGCGCGACTGACTCCGCTTACACTCTTACAACTGATTATATAAGAATTTGAGACAAAGGTGTCCGCACTCGTACGTATCGAAATCCTGATATCTCGCGTGATTGTACTTGACCTGCTTCACACCGAGATAGTCCATGAGTTCTCGCGGTGGTTGCAGATCACCGAAACTGTCGAAGTAGACGACGGTATTGCCACGCTTCCGATACGCCACCCAGTGCGTTCCCGGACCCTCCTTGTCGTCGAGATTGACGATTGCCGATTCGCGATAGCGCGGCCCACTCCTCGGCAAATCGTTTCTCATGAATACGCCCCGGAAGTCGGCAACGTCTCGCGCGTGTTCGAGCAAGTCAGCGTCCGTTAGCGGACGCCTGGGCAGTTGGACTTTTTTTTTAGCGTCTCCACGTGTATGCCGTATCCCTTCTTGTGGGGTTTGAGGTAGAGTCCTTTGCCGAGAGCGATAGCTTCCATCGTCTCGTTGTGTCTGCGATTCTCTCGCAACTGACGCTCGGCGGCTTTGGCGGTATTCACAGCTTTGGCCACGCCCGCAGCGCCACCTACCAGCGCTCCCGTTGCACTCAAGCCGGCAAACAGGGGAATGAGGAACGGCAATACTCCGCCCACTTTTTCCGGCACGGGCAGTACGCGGGGTACGAGCACTTTTCTCCTCCCACCAGCTTGCTTGACAGCTTCGCGCGCCTTCTTGAGCGCCGATCGAATGACCTCGCTCGAATTTTTCCCAGTTGTCCGCGAAGCGGCTCTCACTATTTTGGAAATCGTGATGGCGGGCTTTCGCTTCTTCTTCCTCAATCCCATCCCCAGTTTGGATTTGACCTTCATGGCGTTTGCTACGGCGTAAGCGGCGACCTTCTCGTCTATGCCGGCGTCTCTCGCCAGTACGCGTTGCCAGGCTCTTTCCGCGAGAACTCTGTCGGCCGAATTGCGCGCTGTGACGTTTTCGCGGTTCCGCGAGTACGCGATATCGTGCTCCTTGCAGGCAGCGTCCAGAGGATTTATACCGGGATCACCGCGCGCGACGCGTTCCGCAACCTTGGTGCCCGGTCCGCAGTACTGATAGCCCGGTATGTGCAGTTCGATCGGTAGTCTGTTGATGAGCCTGTTCAGGAGACCACGACCCGTGCGCATTCTGTCAACGAATGAAGTCGTCGGTATATAAGCGCGCTATTTATACCCCGGCAGCTCAGTACGTCATGGATTTCCGCGAGCAAGCGCACAAACTACCCGTGATGAATTTCGATGCGCTCGTGGGAGAACGGAAGCAGCGCGCGCGACACGGCGAACTACTGCCCGCCAGTATTCGCGCGGTCTTCTGCGGTCCGTCGAACTGCGGCAAGACCAACGCTCTGCTCGCTCTCATCACGCATCCCAATGGTCTGCGATTCGAAAACGTCTACGTGTACTCGAAGTCGTTGAATCAACCGAAGTACAAATTGCTCGAGCACGTCCTCGCACCGCTCAAGGGCATCGGATACTTTGCTTTCAGCGAACACGATCGAGTGGTCTCGCCGGCGGATGCTCGCCCAAATTCGATCATCGTATTCGACGACATAGCCTGTGAGAAGCAGGACAACGTCAGAGCCTTCTACTGCATGGGTCGACACAAGAACGTCGATTGCTTCTACCTGTGTCAATCGTACGCTCAGATCCCCAAGCACCTGGTGCGCGACAACGTCAATCTTTTGGTGATCTTCCGACAGGACGAGATGAATCTCCGACACGTGTACGACGATCACGTCAACACGGACATGCCGTACGCGCAATTCCGAGACCTGTGCTCCGCCTGCTGGAACGACTCCGCTCATGGATTTCTCGTAATCGACAAAGATCGTGAAAGCGGATGCGGCAGGTACAGAAAGGGCTTCGATCGTTTTGTCATAAATACATCGCGCACGTCGTGATTCGTAGCAGTGCATCATGGTCGGTCGACGCGACAGTGTGACGGCCGAGTTCCGTCGTGAGAAACAAACACTCGGACAGTTGGAGAAGATGAGAGACGCTGTGAAGCGCAAGTACATGCTTCTCAAGGCCGACAAGCAATCGATGGAGAGAGCTCGAGATGAGACTCTCAAACCAATCGTCGAACCTCTCGAGCGTCTCGTGAACGCACGTAACATCGGAGGCAGGCGCAAGACGTTGCCTAAGAAGGAGGAGGAGGAGGAGGAGGATGAGTTGGATACAACTTTCAAAACTGCGTACGGTGATGATGACGACAGTGACGCGCAGGAAGAATGGCCGGAAGAATATTTCCCGAAACTCGAACCGAAAACACCTCCCACGAGTGACGAATATTCGCGTCGCGTGTTAAAAACGCCACCGGACGAATATCGTCAAGTGCTGAAAACGCCTCCCGTCGAATATCGTCGAGTGACGAAAACGCCTCCCGTCGAATATCTTCCAGTGCAGCGGTCGACTCCTGAGAAATATTATGACATGCAGGAGAATGAGCCGGAGGAGCTGGCACAGGAGCTGGAAGAGCCGGAGCAGGAAGAGCCGGAGCAGGAAGAGCAGGAGGAGTCGGAGCAGACAACGATTCCGGCTCTCAACAAATATCTCCACATGCTCAACACGAATCGAAAAAAGTATCTCGACTCGACTTATGGAGTTCGAAAGCTGTCGGACGGTAGCATGATGATCGGTGATTCACCCGTACGATTCGAGAACCACAACGTTATCGTCGGTGACAACAACAAGTATCGCTCGAGCATCGGCTTGTTCGAACTTCTCTTCAGAAAAGAGCCCAGTGCGAAACTCGTGAGCGTGGAAGATAAGAACATTTATGGTAAAATCCTGCAAGCGACCAACGCGCACAAGAAACACTACAGCCCGGACGAGATCATTCATCGACAAAACAACAGCAAGTTCCGAGATTGGGTGGCACCCTTGGTCGGCGCGGGAACGGTCAAGAGATCGTCCACCGGTGGCGGTGCGTTGCCGCGATACAAGATCGCGCGAAGAAATACACGGATGGATTACGTGTACTGGGACGACCCGAACGAGCTGGTTGATCGACTGCGTCTACTGATGGCCGAGCGAGCGGCCGGCAATCCCAGTCACATCAACGAGATCATTTCGATCGTGGAGGAACTGCGCGAGGCTGGCATCGTGATATAGTCGGGAGCAAGGAACTCCACAGGCTCACTCGAACAATGAGCGTCGACGTGTTCGGACGACAACTAGGACGAACGGAGGGTGGCACGCGAGGTCCGCCGGGTTTCGGATACAGGCTCACCCCCGACGGACACTACGACGTGGAGAATAAAAGATTGTGCAACGTTGCTCCGGCGAGTGATTCGAACGACGCGGTCAATCTGAGTGTCGCGAAAGGACTCGTTCAGAGTACCGTGAGCTCACTCGTGCTCGCCACAACTCGATTGCGAGAGGATTTGGATGAACTGCAACGGAATATCGAGATTCTGCAGAATCGAGTGAACGAAAATCTGAGAGTCGTCAACGCTAACGTTGATACGGCCCTGGAGTTGTCCATGCGCAATTCCGAAGCCATTAAAATATTGGACGCGAAACATGGAGGATAGACGACGAAAATTGGTGGAAGAGCTGCACAAACCAGCACGACGAAATTATCCGCGACGCAAGTTCGACGTGCGAGGACTTGACGAGACGTGGCAGGCTGATCTCGTTGAGATGCAACCGTACGCTCGGGAGAATCGTGGTGTCAGATACTTGCTCACCGTAATCGATGCACTCTCCAAGTATGCCTGGGCCGTTCCCGTGAAGCGGAAAACCGGTAAAGACGTCACCGCTGCCATGGAGTTCGTGCTACGACAAGGTCGCGTCCCGACGAATCTACAGACCGACCAAGGCAAAGAATTTTACAACGCGTCCTTCAAGAGTCTCATGAGTCGATATCGCATCAATCACTACTCGACGTACAGCAATCTCAAGGCATCGATCGTCGAGCGGTTCAATCGCACGCTCAAGAACAAAATGTGGATGCAGTTCAGTCTGCGCGGTTCCTACAAATGGCTCGACATTTTGAACGATCTCGTGGCAGCTTACAACTCCAGCAAACATCGTACCATCGGCATGAAACCGAACGAAGTGACAGCAGCCAAAGTCGAAACGTTGTTGAAGCGACTGCAACCGCGCGAACGTAGTCGCAAGATACCCAAGTTCCGGATCGGAGACAAAGTTCGAATCAGCAAGAATAAGCACGTCTTCGAGAAAGGTTACACGCCCAACTGGACTACGGAAATTTTTACGGTTGATCGAGTGGTAGCGTCGACGTCGCCTGTGACCTACAAGCTGAAAGACTATCAGGATAAACCCATTTCCGGCGGTTTCTACGAGGAGGAGCTTCTCAGAGTCGAGTATCCCGACACGTATCTCGTGGAGAAAGTGTTGAAGAAACGAGGAAATAAAGTCTACGTCAAGTGGTTGGGATTCGATAGTTCGCACAATAGTTGGATAAACAAAACTGATATGTAATTGTTTTTACCGATTTATTATTATCAATAAATGAATATTTACAATGACTTTTTGTGTTTTTTATTTACACTGACTTTGTGTGTGTGTTTTATTTACAATGTTTTGTGTGTGTTTTATTTACAATGCTTTTTTGTGTGCATGTTTTTTTTTTTACAATGTTTTTGCGTGTGTGTTTTATTTATGATCGACGCTGAATTGGATTTGGTTCATCCTGGCTTCGTTGTTGCCCAAGTATTTGAGACGCAATTGTCCATCGGTGACCGTTTGTACCATGTGCTCGTACATCTTCGGATCCTGTTCGAACGCGTCCGAGATGCGTTTGGGCAGGAATACTTGGAAATCGTTGTTGAGGTCGACGACGGCTTTCGGGCCATATTTCGTTGTGACTTGTCTCAAGTCGGTGACACGATATATGCTACCTGGGCACAACTCTGCCAGTTTCTTGGTCGGCAGGAAATCCTCGAGGAGAGCGATTTTGTTGAGCTTCTCAACGCTGTCCATCGTGCTGATGTCTGAGGTGAGCGGCTGCGAGTGCCGCTGATATACCCCAATCCCCTCCACTGAAGCGAAAGATTTACGGTGGTGGGGCGCGGAAGTGTCCCCACGGCAACGTGTCCGTCGTATGGGGGAGAAGCACGCGTTTGTCGTCGTGCGCGCTCAGCGCCACCTTCACTTGCCTCTCCGTGAAAACACGATGCAGTCTCGAACGAATGACGCACTGCTGTCTGCGTTGCGTCACTTTTTCCCGGAGGCAGTGCAAAAAATCGTCGAAGGTGATTGTTGCCTCGACCACGCTCCTCTTCACACCCTTCACCCTCTTCGCGTGATCGCGATCCTCGACTCTGATGCTGTACATCTTGCTTCGCAAGCCAACGAATTCCGTCATAATTTTGCCGTTGCACTCGTCTTTCATGAGACCGAGGACTTTTTTGTTGACTCGCGGCATGTCGAATCGGTTTTGAGCCGGATAATCCGACGTATCGAATCTGTGGATGTCACGTTTCATGATGGAGTAGATGTCGTTGCATCGAATCTCATAGATCAAGCTGTCCGTGTCGGTGTAGAGGAGCTTGCAGCGATCGCCGAACTCTGGTTTCATGTAGTCGTAGTGGAATGCGTAGACGTGAATCTTTGACAAATCCAATACACTCAGACCCACGTAGATCGGTTTGTTCAGATAGATCTCGGTCCTGTTGAGTTGGATCGCAACGAGGTTCTCATCGAAGATGGCGTAGCTGTGGAAGTTGGGCTTCGCAACGAGCGCTTCGGCTCCGTATCGTCCTCCCCACTTTTTCACGAGCTTGACATCGACGTGTTTGCGCACGTTCTCCATCGTCTTTCCGTACACCGCGTTGTTCATCAGCTTGAACAGATTTTTCTCGAACTCGTTCCGTGCTTTCTTCCGCAGCTCGCTGTTTAGCTCGATGTAAGATTTGAGCCACGCACTCTGTTTGAATTTCAAAACGCGATGCACGCGTTTGAGCACCATTCCGTGTTCGAGAGCCTGTTTGAGATTCCGATAGTGGAGGATGTAACGATTTTTCGGGCTCAACGTCGTCATGAGTTTGATCTGTGACGAGCCCGGTGCACTCTTGTGCTCTGGACACAGGGGCAAATCTTTGTGCGCGTCGTGGAGACTCTCCGGATACTCCAGATCCACCTCGAGAAAGTAGCCGACCGGTGAGTCGTCCGGCACGTTTTGGAAATCGACACTCTCGATCCACTCGAAACCGCCGTACGGAAGCGGCTGCGTCATTGCCCAACCGTAGAGATTGTTGACGTCGTAGTACATGAGGTACTTGCTCTCCTCGTTCGCATCGTAGTCGCTCATGTATTTGTTGTTGGCACGAGCGTACCGGTTCGAGCACTGACTCACACCACCCCGCACTCCTTGCTCAACGAACAGGTGCATATCCATGTCGGTTAGCAGTTCCAACTGGATTTTCGTATACTTGAGCATGACGTCCCAAGAAAAGCCCGGCAGTGTGTAGTAGTGGGCGGGGTCGAGACCGTAGGCTCTGATCGCATCGTTTCGGAAATTTTCAAAAACGTCGGCTAGCAGGAGGACGTCGGTCTTTAGGTACAGGTCCGAGTACTCGCCCAAGTTGGTAATGTGGAATTCGTCCCACACTCTCTTCGCGTGCTCGTAATCCTCGTCCGAGATGTCGCAGTCGTTCAGGGTGCTGTAGAAGCTTGCCCTCGATGGTAGCTCGGTGTCGTCCAATTTTGCCAGGGAGTCAACGTACTCGTAGGGGAAAACACCCTTCCTCGTGAGCAGTTCGAACTTGGTATCGGGAAGATGCGAGAACTCGATTTTGACGATCTTCAACTCATCCAAGTACGACGCGAGTTTTTCCAGCGACGCTGCCATAAAACGGAACGAGTCGATGAATCGGAATTTCGTATCGCTGCCCGCAACGTATTTCGTGAACGAGATGTAACGTTCTTTGTTTTGCGGTAGGAGGTAGAGTCGACCTTCGAAACCTGTGGCGATTTCACGTATGAGGAAGTGCGAGTCGTAGCCTGAAAGATTGTGGAACACCACGGGCACGATCCTGCTGTCCTGATAGTTCAGGTTGCACTCGTTGTACCGATCGTCGGTATGTGCCGAGGCCCGCGCGCGTTCGAATTTCCCGCCAATCTTTCACGGGTACAATCGTAACTATCCCGATATATGGCTATCCCGATAGTTTGCTATCCCGATAGTTTGCTATCCCGATAGTTTGCTATCCCGATAGATGACTATCCCGATAGTTTATCCCGATCGCAGAGCTGCGCCTGTTCGAATTTCATCACGTTCGAATTTCCCGCTAGCGAGGATGTCTCCACGTTTCCCACCAAGGACTTCGCACTTTTCAAGCTTACCGCTACTCAGCAAACCAAATGGCGTTGTAGTCACCGCTACACGGCTGGCAAACAACGCCATCTTAAATCTGTTCGAGGAGATTCGCTATGAGATCAACGCCATCGAAATCGATAGGAGCAAAAACGTCGGCCTGACGAGTCTCATGAAGGGCTACGCTTCGCTGAGTCCGAATCGAACGTGCGCTCTCGAGAACTCCGGCTGGCTCGATGTCGAAGAGACGAAACAACTGACGGACGAGAGGGGATACTTCGATGTATGCGTACCGCTGGAGCTGATCTTCGGTTTCGCCGAGGACTATCGCAAGATCATCGTGAACGTGAAGCACGAGCTCATTCTGACGCGATCGAGAAACGACACCAATGCCATCGTTCAGACAGCTCTCGAGAATGGCGCCACCGACGAATTCAAGATCGACATCGGGAAAATAGAGTGGTTAATGCCGTACGTCACACCGTCGGCCAAGCGCAAGATACGTCTGCTCAGCAACATCGAGAAGGACATCACCATGTGTTTCCGCGTCTGGGAATTGTTCGAATATCCCATGCTGCCGAACACGACGAAACACGTTTGGACGGTGAAAACGTCGAATCAATTGGAAAAACCGCGCCTCGTCATTCTCGCCTTCCAAACGAATCGACGATCCGTTCCAACGGCCAACGCCAGCCGGTTCGATCACTGCGGCATAACGAATGTCAAATTGTTCCTCAATTCGCAGTGCTATCCTTACGGCAATCTCAATCTCGACGTTTCGCGCAACCAGTACGCTCAGTTGTACGAGATGTACACCAAATTCCAGACTGTCTATTACAACAAGGAGGCGGAGCCGATGCTCTCCAAGAAAGACTTTATCACGCATGCGCCGCTCGTCGTGATTGACTGCTCGAAGCAAAATGACGCGCTCAAACAGGCACCCGTCGACGTTCGTATCGAACTGGAGGCTGCAGCTAATTTTCCCGCCGGAACTACGGCCTACTGCTTGATCTTGCACGATCGTATGGTGGACTACAATCCCATAAGTGGGGATGTGAGGAAATGCCTCTAAATGGGAGGGGCGATGTGAGGGAACGCCTTCGAAGGGAGGGGATACCACCTATAAATGAGCTCGTCCGAGCCATCGTCATACTCGTCATGGAGTACGTGGTGGACACGCAGGGCTTCCAGCGCACCAACGACGAGTTCGTTGTGAAAGAACTCTCGGTGGCTCCGCTCAATTCGGACGAGCAGCCGTTGACGTTCCTGTTCAAGCCACCGTTTCCGTGGTACGATCTTCCAGCCAGATACAAAGGCATTAATTGCTGGCTCGAACGCAACTACCATCACCTCGACTGGAGAACCGGCGACGTGTCCTACAGCGAGCTCGAGAACGTGCTCCGATCGGTTCTACCGAACGCCAGCGTCATCTACGTGAAGGGCGATCAGAAACAGCGGTGGCTCCAGCGATTCGGGTTCGATGTACACGACGTCGTGACATGTCCGTCGCTCAGGACGGCAAACAAAATGGCGGCTTCCTGCCCCTACCACGATTCAACCCACTGCGCACTTCGAAATGTCCTGACGCTGAGGAAGTTCCTGCGAGAGAGTCGTCGGTCCATCGGAAGATCGCTCAAACTGTTTCATCACGGTGGACTTCTGTCCACCATGGAACCCGAGGACATTGCTCAGCTACCGAAGGAATTCATCGTCACCTTCGCCGCATACAGCGTCGACCACGCCTGGGATAAATTACCCGAATTCATGAAAAGCGACCCCGAGGTCCTCCAGTGTCTACGATGCCACAAACACACCCCAACGAACATTGATGTACTCGCGCCCCTCAAAAGAGAATGCAAACAATGTATATTGGATATTCAATAAACACACACACACGTATCTCTGTAATCATCTGTGTTAACGATTTTTTTCTAACCTCAACAATCCTGATAGTTGGCTATCCTGATAGTTGACTATCCTGATAGTTGACTATCCTGATAGTTGGCTATCCTGATACTTGGCTATCCTGATAGTCTGCTATCCTGATAGTCTGCTATCCCGAGGCGCGGGCATTTCCCGCCAAAGGTCTCCGCCATCGAAGGTTCGTGTCTCCGCTATCGAAGGTTCGTGTCTCCGCTATCGAGGGTTCGTGTCTCCGCTAGATGGCAGTCGTGTCTGCACGTTTGAATTCACCGCCGAGGGTTTAAATTTCCCGCCAAGAATTTCCCGCCAAGAATGTTGGGTCAAGGATTTGAATTTCCCGCCAAATTTTCGTTCAAAATGGTCGTTGAAGGCAGCGTTCGGGTTACCGACCTGTTTGGGTCAGACTAGCCTGGGACACACGTGTTTGGGTCAGAATTTCGAGTTACCGATATGTTTGGGTCAGACTAGCCTGGGACACACGTGTTTGGGTCAGAATTTCGAGTTACCGACACGTTTGGGTTAGGTTAGGTCGGCTCGGGCGTGTTCGGGTCAAAAACTGCATTACCGACATGTTTGGGTCAGGTTACGTCGGCTCGGGCGTGTTTGGGTCAAAAAACTGCATTACCGACGTGTTTGGGTCAGGTTAGGTCGGTTCGGACGAGTTCGGGTCAGAAAACTGCATTACCGACGTGTTTGGGTTAGGTTAGGTCGGCCCGGGCGTGTTCGGGTCAGAAAACTGCATTACCGACATGTTTGGGTCAGGTTAGGTCGGTTCGGGCGTGTTTGGGTCAGAAAAAGAAATCTGCATTACCGACGGTCGGTAAGGTAGATCCCTGAAGGGGCCAGAAGCGGCCTAGGTATACTACTCCCGTGTTCCCCTTTTCGATTAGTGAGCCCCGTTATTGGATTTTTTGTGCGTGGATCGAACGAGACCTCGCTTCGTTCGGTCAATCGGGTTTCGCCGGCCGAACTCGATTCGAATGCCCGCGTGGTTCGCTCCACCGCGTGGCTCGCTCGCCCGTTCCCCCTTTTGTGCGTACGTCACTGGTATAATAAGACGCCTGAGTTTCAGGGACCCGCGGTCCCTGCGTTTAAGATTTTCTAGTTTTTCCCTGAGCCAGCCCGATTAAATATTTTGGATTATTTTACAAATTAAATTCTTTAACATTGTTTTTTTCTTTTTCTTTGACCACTTTTGGAATAAATTTTGTACCGGTTGCTGGACCGAATAAACCAGCTGGCGCCCTTCTTTTCTGTGTATTCTTCACCCGCAATAAATCACGGATTGTTTTATTATTTTTATAGCTTTTTGTACGATTTATTTTTCCCACTTTTGCCCCATTTCTCTTGCGATTGTGTCGAACCCGTCACAAATTTTTGGCGCCCAACGTGGGGCCTGAAAAAAAACAATTAGTTATTAACTTTTCCCCTTTTCCCTGCGATACCCTGCACCAACAAACAAAAAAACTTCCGATTAAATGAATTCAGCCATTCATTTTGATTTTTCGACTTTTTCGACTTGATTTTTCGATTTTCGCTGTCCCTTTGCCTAGCGTGCGAAATAGTGCTCACCAGTGACCCCCTCCCCCTACCGCGTTCGACGATCGCACAACGCTCGGCGCGAGACTGCCGAGCGCTAGCTTCATTGTTTTGGTGACCTTGAGTTCCCCTACCTCGTTTCCCTTGTGTTTTTCAATACCTTGCTGACTTGGTAAATATTATTTCGAGTCTAGAATATTATTTCGTCAGATTTAGTAGGATTTTCGTGTGCTCGTCGAGTATTGCGTGATTACGCTACTCGACGAAAATATTACCCTCCCCCCCCCTCATCAGCAATAACCCCCTTGCCTGGCATTCACCCTGAAAAACCCCCGAAGGATATTATTGCCCTCCCAATTCGATTAAAAACAACTCTCGTCAATTTCCTGACGATTGAGAATCCCCTTTGATCAATTATTCGAGTTCTCCCCTCGTATTTACCATTTATTTTCGTTAGTTTCGTGATGATAAATTCTCCCCTTTATTTTTGAATCTTCAATTCTGTTCCCTTTTCTCATTTTTACTGTTTTAAATTCCCCTTTTAAAAACAGATCAATCTAGTCAATTCCCGGGAGTAACAACCCCTTTTGGGTAAAATTACCAAACAAGTTCTATTTAGTTTATTAAATTTTTGCCTTTTTCTCTTTTTTTTTTTTTCTTGTTTCCCCTTTTTTTTTCGCGATGTATCCCCCGGTCGACGTTCCGGTTTCGACCGTAACGGTCACAACCCCGGCCTGTACCGCCCCGATTACGACCACAACAGCGACGAGTAGTGGCCTAGGTCATACGCCGTATCGACCGTCAGCCACTGGCCCCTCAATAACGGCCCTGACTCTTGACATAGAGGGCCTTAGAAATTTTTCGGACATACTTTTTCGTGGCGATCGAGCAGGGATAAGCCTGGAGGGATCGATCGATCAAGTTAAGGATCGGCTTCTGAGACACGAGATTCGGACTCGTTACCCCTACATCCCCATCCATTGGCGCGAGGATAGTGACAGTAGAGTCGGTCTTCCGTACACTCTGGCACATGCATTGGAAGTTCCAGATGTCGCTGAAGTTTTGTGGCCTCCGCCAATGCCAACCCCAGCCCCGCCAATACGGTCTTCGTCTCCCCCTCCTCCGGTTCCGTCGCCCCGAAATCGACCGATACTGGCCACTGGCCAGTCTAAAGGCCCGTACAAGGACCCTATTTCCCTCGATCCAGACTTTAGTCTGGAAGAACCTCCCGAAAATTTACACGAACCCCTGGTCCCCCTTCCCGGACGAACCCCTGGTCCTACCGTGACATTCGCCCTTCCCCCTTCCCCCGAAATGAATAGACGCTCTCTCCCCTCTCTCCCCTTATCCCATCGGCCCCGATTACTGATTCCCGACGTCCCTGAACCCCATTTTGACGACCCGAGGGACTTCACGAGAACGTACACAGTTCCTATCTCCCGGCCCCAACACAACAGCACCCGTTTGCCCCCTCTTCCTCCCCCAGCTCCCAGACGCAGCTTACCCGCTACCCTTCCCACTACAACCCACAGCCCACCTCAGAATGAATTCTCTTCCTCGCGAATGGGAAGAGACAACCGGTTTGCCAATCACTGGCAGAGATACGGCCCTAAATTCGCGGGTAAACGAGAGGAGGACGCGGAGGAATTCCTCCAAGAACTCCATGAATACGCCGTTGGCCAGGACTTGTCAGAGGACGAGTTATTGCGCGCGTTGCCCGAGGCGTTCACAGGTGCTGCGCGTCTCTGGCATCGCTTTGAAAAGTCCAGCTGGAATGAGTACGAGGGGTTCGTATTTCATTTCCGGGAACAATTTGGACACGGCGACTTACAGGATCGCCTGAGGCACGAGGTGGAGCTTCGTACTCAGGGACCTGGCGAACCCGTCGCCGAATATTTGGTGAAGATCAGAGCCCTCTTCGACCAGTTCAGCCCGCCCCTTTCCCTCGAAACCCAATTGGACATTTGCTATCGCAATTTGCACCCCGATTTGTCCGCCCACATCAGACGAGACGAGATACACAATTACCTCGACCTCAAAAGGATGTGCCGTCGCAGAGAGGAGCTCGTGGACCGAGCCAAGGCGTATCGCCCTCCTCCGAGCGCACGCCAGTCGTCCTTCCCCTCAAGTGCATACAAGCCAGCCGACAAAGCCACGCCAGGCAAAGTCGCGGCTTTGCAGACCCCGACAGACGCCAAGGCGTCCCCAGAAAATCAGTACCCCCCCCAACAAGCCCCGACCCGGAAAAATCCTCAACCCCAACCCCGCACACCTCAAAAACCCAGCTACGCTGCAGTAGCAGGAGAGGAGAAACCTCCCCGCTCGGAACCCCTCTCGAAAATTCCCCCCTTGTGCGAAGTAGCTCCGAAAACCTGTCCCCAACAGACTCGGCCCCCTTGCTACAATTGTCGCCTCCCTGGCCATTTCTGGCGGGAATGCGTCAAACCGATCGGAAGGTTCTGCAGAATCTGCGGCTACCCGGGCGTGGTAGTCCAGACGTGCCCGCGCTGTGCAAGAGGACAGGCGGGAAACGGCCAGACGGGGGGACAGTAAAGTTCTCGCCCCCCCAGAGGCCAAACCCCGAGTTGCCCACAACCCATTCCAAGTTCGAGCAACCAGCCCAGGACCCTTTCGAGAACAGGAACCCCGAAAAGAAATCCCCAGAATCCTCGACACTTCCCAACTTATCGGAAAACCCCGTAGAATCCCCCCTCCCTGAGAAAAGTAACCCCGAACCCCGTGAGATTTTCGTTTCCCGACCCGAACCCAGTGAGGACCCCGCCTCGCAAGAGGAATTTCGATTCTCCCCGCAGTTTCCGGATCAACCTGACCCCGTACGTCGAGCTATCAGTCTCCCGTACAAGGACGACTCCGGAAATGAGCTGACGTTGAGTTTCCCCGACCTTGAAACCCTTAAATCGTTCCTTAGTAAACGACCCCCGAAGGACCCCCTTTGGCTTCCCGAATCCCTCAAGACCCCCGGTCTGTCAGAGGAATCCCCAAAAATCCCCTTTGAGGCTCCTTCGCAAGGAGAGAAATCCCTGGTCCCCCCGAAACCCCCGAAAGACCCCAGCCCAGTACCCCGAGTTCGTAAAATTCCCTCCAAGGACAATTTTGGAAACGTTTTGCAATTAAGTGGCCCCAACTCCGACACCCTCGACCTCTTCCTTAGTACAGAACCCGAAAAACCCCTACCTAATGACGAGCAGCAGCCCGGATGTTCTAAACATCCGAGCCACCCGCCACCCGAATCCCCCAATCCCCTTTCCCCGTGTGAACCAGCTACCTTCACCCCAGGCTCCCCAGAAACATGTCCTCGGAATCCCCTTCAGCTCCAAGAAATTTCCTCGTCGGATCCCGCTACGCTGGCGGATATGCTCGCTGCCATCCAACGACGTAACGTCGATAACCGACACTTTCTGTGGTTAAAAGTCGAGGACCGACTGTGTCGTGCCTTGGTGGACGGTGGCTCATATCGAACGTACCTAGACCAAGGCCTGGCAGCGATCCTCATGCCCTATCTGTCCCCCACCGACGATGGTGTATTAGTCCCCGGGAATAACGTACTTCCCGTGTTTGGCGAGCTGTACCTCACGTACGAGATAGGAGGACGTACAGCCCGTCTTCGTACCCAGTTAGCTTCGCTAGGATACGATTGTATCCTAGGGATCGACTTCCTTCGCGCACTCGACCTCCGTGTCGACTATGGTAGCGACACGTGGCGAGTTGGACACGGTCCCGTCCATTCGTTTAGCCCCGAAGACATCGAGGCCCACCCCATCAGAGCTTATCCCCCCTGCGCCGGTCTGGCAATCGCCACGTACACGGCTGCCCAGAAAATAACCGCCCTCTTAGACGAATTAATCCCCCCTAAGACTTCGACCCTCCTCCGTGTGACCCACTTAGCTGAGCACCACATCGATGTGCAAGGACACCCCCCAATTCGACAAAAGCCCCGAACAATCTCTCCGTACATGCTGAAGATCGCCCAGAAAGAAGTCGACCAGATGTACGAGGAAGGAGTTATTGAGAAGGCCGACAGCCCCTGGCTCAGTAACCCCGTGATCGTTACCAAAGCGAACGGAAAATATCGATTTTGCATCGACTTTCGAGATGTTAACCGTGTGACGCGGAAAGACGCGTATCCCCTCCCCAACATGGACCGTATCCTCGACGGACTGCGACGAGCCCGTTATATTTCGAAACTTGACTTGAGCCAGGCCTATTTCCAAATCCCCGTTGAGCCCGCAAGTCGACCCATAACTGCCTTCTCAGTCCCTGGACGCGGACTGTTTCAATTCAAACGAATGCCCTTTGGACTAACGAACGCCCCCGCGACCTTTCAGAGACTAATGGACAGACTAATCGACCCCGCATGGGAACCCCACGTTTTTGCTTACTTGGACGACGTCATCATCGCGACGGAAACAGAGGACGAACACCTTGACTTTCTCCGACGCGTACTGACAGCTTTTAGAGACGCCAACATGGAAATCAACCGCCAGAAGAGCGAGTTCTTCTGCGCGGAAGTGACCTACCTTGGATATGTCATCGGCCCCGAAGGACTTAAAGTGGACCCCGAGAAAATAGCCCCTATCGTGAATTACCCTCCTCCCACCAACATTAAGCAAGTCCGACGATTCCTCGGAATGGTCGGATGGTATGCCCGATTTTTACCCGACATTTCCCGTGACAAAGCCCCTTTGACCCGATTAACGATGAAAGATGTTCCCTGGACGTGGGGACACACTGAACAACAAGCTTTTGAGAACCTCCGTGATTCCCTGACCCGAACTCCCATTCTGATTCGCCCCAACTTCGATAAGCCCTTCACCGTTCAGACCGACGCGAGCGACGGGGCCATCGGCGCCGTCTTAACCCAAGAGGTTGACGACGTCGAGCACCCGATCGTTTTCGCGAGTCGACTCTTGACGTCCCAGGAACGCAAATACACGGTCACCGAGCGTGAGTGTCTCGCGGTTCTCTGGGCCGTTAAGAAATTGCGACCTTACATCGAGGGCACGCACTTTACGGTGATTACGGACCACAGTAGCCTCACGTGGCTCCGAAGTATTCGAGACCCCGCAGGACGACTCGCCCGATGGGCACTCGCCATGCAAGCCCTAGACATGACCATCGTTCACCGTAAAGGAGCCCTTAACGTAGTCCCTGACGCCCTCTCCCGTATGTACGAGACGACTGAAGCAGCCCTGTGTGCGTTGGGGAACGCGATCGACTCGTGGTACGAGGACAAAAAGAAAAATATTCGAGAGTTCCCTTGGAAGTACCCCAATTGGAAAATAGTAGAAGACAAAATCTACTATCACCGTCCTCACCCCGTAATTGAATCAGCCCTCTCCGATTTAGACGCGTGGAAATTAGTACTCCCCTTAGAATCCCGACCTCGAGCCCTCAGTCAAGCCCACGACTGCCCCCAAGCAGGCCATCTTGGAGTCGACAAAACGTACCATCGACTCACTCAAGACTTCTTCTGGCCTGGTATTTTTCAGGACGTCGCAAGATACGTCGGACGTTGCCCGGCGTGTCAGCTCCATAAGGTTTCTCAAGGACAACCGAGCGGCCTTATGAGAGAGCGCACGACTTCTGGTCCGTGGACAGTTGTCGCCGCCGACGTCATGGGCCCTTTCCCTCCCAGTAAGTCCCAGAACCGTTATGTGATCGTGTTCCAAGATTTGTTCACGAAATTTGTAGAGGCCAGAGCCGTTCGAGTTGCCACGGGACAGACAATAATGTCGGCATTCGAAAATCTGGTCTTGAATCGCTGGGGATGTCCGAAGTATTTGTTGACGGACAACGGAACGGAGTTCGTTAACAACTTCGTTACGAGTCAACTCCGACAGTTAGGAATTCACCAGACCACAGTCCCTCCGTACCATGCCCAAGCCAACCCCGTTGAACGAGTCAACCGAACAATCAAGACGATGATTTGCTCCTTCATCCCGCAAGACCAGCGAGATTGGGACAAACATCTTCCCGAGCTGTGCTTTGCGATTAACACAGCAGTCCAATCCTCCACGATGATGACCCCTGCCTTCTTGAATTTAGGAAGAAACCCTCGCCCCGCAAAAGCCCTTCGAGACGAAGATCCCAACCCTCAGCCCCTAGACCCCGGTGACCCTAGTCTGTGGACCGACCGCATGAAGCGGCTCCCACTGATTCACGATTGGGTCAATCGGAATTTGGAACAAGCCGCGAAGCGGCAGGCCCGTTATTACAACAAAAATCGCAAAGACACCCGTTACAGCGTAGGCGATCTGGTGATGAGGAAACATCGAGTCCTCTCATCCGGAGTTCAGAACTTCGCCGCGAAGTTAGCCCCCCGATTCAATGGCCCTTACAAAATTTTGAAAGTCCTTTCCCCTGTCGTGTATGAGATCGAAGACCCAGACAGTCGTAAAAACCCCAAGGTTCACATCAAGGACCTCAAACCCTATCGACCCTCCGAAGAACCCCGTAATGAAGAGAACACCGAGACGACCGAAGCTGTCGCTCCAGAACCCGCCATCCCCGAAAACACCGTTGACCTGGAACCGGAAAACTCCGCTCCACGTCGTGCTGGCCTGAGGCCACGAAAACCCCGTTAGTCGTTGAGTTTTCAGTATTATTATTTTCGAGTCAGTTACGTTTAAGTGTCGAAGGCAAAGGCCCCAGACGTCAGTCATTATTTTCTTTAGTTTCGTTTCTGTGATTTTGTAACGAAGAGACTGGTAACGTTAAATCGCCATGAACCCCAGACCCCTCAGACCAGAATTGTTAGCCCCAGAGTCCCCGCCCAAAAATCATTGTTAGCCCTATTTTCTTTGCTATTGTTAAGCCAAATAAGATCTGTTTTATTTTTGATACGCGTGTTACGAGCCAAAGAGCTTCGAATTCAGAGATTTTCTTTTTTTTTCTTTTCTTTTTGATTAAAGTAAGACAGTACAATGCACCAGTCAGCCAAGTTAATTTGTTGAATTTTTGTTCTTTCCTTTTCTTAAGATCCCCTTCAGTCATAATTCCCTTCCCATTTTTGGATCCCTAAGTCGCAACCCCGGTAATACTCGATTGACTGCAGATTGTGTGACGAGGCGTACGAGATGGTACTTTCGTCAAGCCGGGGGGAGTTGTGACGTTGTCACTTTTTTTCCTCCTATCTTTTCTTTTGCCAGCGTCGAGCCGCAGCGGGAGCCGCCGGATCCCCGAAAGGGACCGGCTCTCTTCTCTCTTATTTTCTAGCCCCCGCAGACCGAGGAGGACCGAACGTGGCTGACGACCGTCGCTGGACCAGCATCTCGACTGCGATTATTCACGCGAGCGCGGGCGAGCGACCCACCGATCGAGCGACCCACCGATCGAGCGACCCCGAAAATCGCGTTGCCCTCTGTAATTGGTTTTTCCCTCCCTCCCCCGCGTGTAATATTTTATGCCCCCCCCCCCCCCCCCCCCTCAGCCCGATCCCCCCTTAGCCCTGTCGACATCGTCGAGTCGCGGAGCCCGTGTCCGTCATCGTCCCTCCGACAATAGGCTTGTCCGTCAGGTCGGAGGGAAACAGCGGGTTCCGCGGCGTCGAGGCGAGGCCGTCGGTACGATCGCGCCACGGCCGTTTTGACAGCCGTGGGCGCTGCCATCTTTTATCGAGCCTCGGTCTCGCGAGGCAGACAGCGTGGCGCCATCGGTGCGCGATCTCGCGAGGCCGGCGCTCGATATTCGATCGAACGACGGCCGACTACAACGCCGCAGCCTGATTGGCTGCTGGCGCTCCCGGGCCTCGAAAAGCCTCGAACCAGCCGCTATCACGCGGCCGGGAGCTCGAGGAGAGCCCGGAGCGCCACACTTCCGCTTCGGACTCGATACGGCCAACATCGTATCCCGTTTTTGTGCCTTTTCTTTTTTTGAGTTAATTGTGTTCGATTTGCGATCGACTTTGACGACGACCCGGCTTCCCGAAGGACCACTCTCTGGACTGTTTTGGAATAAGTTGGCACCGCATTCTCGGTTTTACTCGACAAAACCGAGAAGACAAGTAAGTCCTTCGATTCTTGCCGGGCGTGCGACGCCATTATCCCCTCGTGCTTTCCCAAATTCCCGATCACGTTTTCGTTTGCTTTCTCGAACTTTTCGTTCGAGAAAGAGTTTATTTCGTCGGTCAGTCGACGCGACGAGTGTTGTGCCATCGAGTTCGTTCCCCGTAAATTCCCCGTCAAGCCATTTTGCCCATTTTGTTTCGTCATTCCCTCCTGTAATTTTTCGAGTCATTATCTCGCGTTTTCGAGCCCCGTCATTACATTTTTCGTCAATCCCCCTCGTCGATCGCCCACCCCGTGTTCCCCTTTTCGATTAGTGAGCCCCGTTATTGGATTTTTTGTGCGTGGATCGAACGAGACCTCGCTTCGTTCGGTCAATCGGGTTTCGCCGGCCGAACTCGATTCGAATGCCCGCGTGGTTCGCTCCACCGCGTGGCTCGCTCGCCCGTTCCCCCTTTTGTGCGTACGTCACTGGTATAATAAGACGCCTGAGTTTCAGGGACCCGCGGTCCCTGCGTTTAAGATTTTCTAGTTTTCCCCTGAGCCAGCCCGATTAAATATTTTGGATTATTTTACAAATTAAATTCTTTAACATTGTTTTTTTCTTTTTCTTTGACCACTTTTGGAATAAATTTTGTACCGGTTGCTGGACCGAATAAACCAGCTGGCGCCCTTCTTTTCTGTGTATTCTTCACCCGCAATAAATCACGGATTGTTTTATTATTTTTATAGCTTTTTGTACGATTTATTTTTCCCACTTTTGCCCCATTTCTCTTGCGATTGTGTCGAACCCGTCACAACCTGGACATCGGAAACTATGCAGAAATATACCTAGACATCGAAAATCATGGAGGAATATACCTAGACAAAAAAAAGCATGGAGCCGTAGACCTAGACATCGAAAACCATGGAGCCGTCGACCTGGACATCGAAAACCATGGAGGAATATACCTGGACAACGAAAACGATGGAGTCGTCGACCTAGACAACGAAAATCATGGGGAAATGAACCTAGACATCGAAAATCATGGAGAAATATACCTAGACAACAAAAACCATGGAGCCGTGGACCTGGACATCAAAAACCATGGAGAAATATACCTCGACATCGAAAACTATGTAGAAATATACTTAGACAACGAAAACCATGGAAAAATGTACATAGACAACGAAAACCATGGAGAACTATACCTAGACATCAAAAACCATGGAGAAATATACCTGGACAACGAAAACGATGGAGTCATCGCCCTAGAGAGCGAAAACTATGGAGAAATATACCTAGACAATGAAAACCATGGAAAAATGTACATAGACAACGAAAACTATGGAGAACTATACCTAGACATCAAAAACCATGGAGAAATATACCTGGACAACGAAAACGATGAAGTCGTCGCCCTAGAGAGCGAAAACTATGGAGAAATATACCTAGACAATGAAAACCATGGAAAAATGTACATAGACAACGAAAACTATGGAGAACTATACCTAGACATCGAAAACCATAGAGAAATATACCTCGACAACGAAAACCATGGAGGAAAATACATAGACAACGAAAACCATGGAGAAATATACCTAGACATCGAAAACCATGGGGAAATATACCTGGACAACGAAAACGATGGAGTCGTCGACCTAGAGAGTGAAAACTATGGAGAAATATACCTAGACAATGAAAACCATGGAAAAATGTACATAGACAACGAAAACCATGGAGAACTATACCTAGACATCGAAAACCATAGTGAAATATACCTCGACAACGAAAACCATGGAGAAAAATACATAGACAACGAAAACCATGGAGAAATATACCTAGACATCGAAAACCATGGGGAAATATACCTGGACAACGAAAACGATGGAGTTGTCGACCTAGAGAGTGAAAACTATGGAGAAATATACCTAGACAATGAAAACCATGGAAAAATGTACATAGACAACGAAAACCATGGAGAACTATACCTAGACATCAAAAACCATGGAGAAATATACCTAGACAATGAAAACCATGGAAAAATGTACATAGGCATCGAAAACCATAGAGAAATATACCTGACAACGAAAACCATGGAGAAAAATACATAGACAACGAAAACCGTGGAGAAATATACTTAGACATCGAAAACCATGGAGCCGTCGACCGAGGCATGGAAAACCATGGTACCTAGACAATGAAAACCATACGGAAAGAGAGGCCCGTATAGTCTGTCTCTCTCGCTCAGTGGCGCGTGAAGAGTGGGGATACCGCGTTCAGCGGAGCGCGTGACGTCACGGGCCGAAAATGTCCACCAGACGCGTAAGGGCGTATGTCCAAGCGCCTGCGCGGACAACTTACGCCTTTCTGACTCCAAGAAACAGAAAACATCCCAAACCTCGCGTCCAAAATCTTCAATATCAGATTTCTCTGGATTGGCTGAACGGCTTCTGTTCTACCAAGGACCATTCGAAAGATAAAAAATCATAGAAAATTCGAGTCTAATATGAGATTTTTCCCTCAACCCGTTCTCCTGTGAGAACGATTTAAAGTTGCTGTGACGTCATAAAACGCCTATTTTACTGTATATAAGAGTACGGCAGCTCTCGCGCTACGCTTTCTTTTTAATACTTGGCGTCGAGCCGCTGCCGCGTCTCTTGATAAATATCATAAATAATTTTCTCTTTATTTATAATTTTTTGTTGGTTTGTTTTTCTTTATTTCGTCATAATTCTTACGTTGATTTTTTTCTTGCGTGATTACGATTGCTGTTTTCTAATTATCATTTTTTTATTTTTTATTTTTCCATTTCGACAGACAAAACTTCACAGTCCATAGCTATGGAGTCTATCGAACGCTCAAAAACAGCGAATGTTCAGATTTCGACAGAGAAAGAGGTGTTGTGCCCGTGCAAACCGTCACGTGGGGGCGAGTTTGCTTGGGCCTGATTTATTCGGGATATTGCCAAGGTTGAGTTAAACTCCAACCCAATACTTTCAGTTTTAACGTCTAAGGTTTATTGTGGATAAGTTCGTTACAATTGAGTGTAATTGCCTCAAGACCAATCGGTGTAATTAACGATAATGATATTTCGGTATTTGATCGCAGAGTGCCCGATTTGGGCGTTGCATTCCCTTTTTATTAACTAGGGGTTTTCGATTGATTTTGGAGGTGGTATTAATTGGAGGTGGTAATTAATTGGAGGTGGTAATTAATGGTGGTGGTGGGCAGTCGATCGTCCGAGGCCTTGGGGTTATTGTACAGGTGTCTCGAGGACGGTCGAGTGCTGAGTTTGATTGTCAGCGTTTTTGGTTTGGCCTCGAAGTTGGAGCAAAGTCCACTAGACTTGCTGAGGGATGCGTTTTTGAAACGGCACGTGCACGACTTCCTGTCGCTGATTATAATATGATGGTTTTATGGAATTGGTTGCTATGCGGGCGCAACAATCCTCCCCCCTTGGGAAGACGAAACTTGGTTTCGACTTTTTATGTGTAGCAACTAAATTCCGTAAAAATTGGTCTTTTGGCTTACAATTTGCGTTTACATTTTTTTTGTATGATTGTTATAGGTTTGTGTTTTGTTTTGTGTCTTTTTTTTTTTGTGTTTTACAGAGAATCTGTATTAATTCGTCGTTGTGTCGGTGTATAAATTACTTTTAGATCTGTAGCTTGAATTTCATTTTTTGCTCGCGTTGGCGAAATTGTCGTCGGTCGCTCGATGTCGGAAATTGTCCGAGCGCATCGGGCTTTACAGAATTTTCGAATGATAATTATTATTGCAGAAATTAGTAGTACTGTTATTGTTATGCCGTGAAGGGAATAATTTCCCAAAATGTGAAGGTATGGATCTGACCAAATGTCTGGTTCTTCGTTTAATTTGTTTTGTAAATTTTCGATTCTTTCTCCAAGTTTGTTGACTTCGAGAGAATTTGTAATGGTTTTGTTCGGAGTATTGAGATTTAGTTTTAAATGTTTGACAATTGGTTCTCCGATTTCGAATGTTAGATTGTGTGGTGGTATAAAAGTTACGGTTTCTTTTTGTGTATTTTCTACAATAGTTGTTAATTTAAAATCGGCGGCAGTGACGGAACATTTCCCGTCCAAAACCAGTATTCCCGTGTCGGTAATCGTTGTGTACGCAATTTTCGCATTTTTGCATTTTATCGTTAGTGGTTCCGGGTTTGGTGCTACGTAGAGCCATTTTCCGGGTTGATCTAATGTTATTATCATAGTGTTTACAAGTTTTGCTATTCGTGGCGTACAGCTGCTTTTTTCTGGTTTGCTGCCTAAGTAAACTGCTATCTCGCAGGGGATCGTATTTCCGATGACTTGCGTTGCGTGTTTTGGTTGACAATAATACTGTTTTCCTATCGTTTTGCATTCTTTCAAATTTTCTTCTGTTAGCGTGAGGTAATTTCTGTTTTCGCTATTTACTGTGATGAATTTTTCTTTCGTTTCTAGAAATTGGAAAGTGTTTGAATTTGTTCTTACTGGTAACGGGTAGACTTTGTTTATTTTGAATTCTGTATTTTCTATTAGCGGTATTTTTATTACGATCACTACTCGTGATTCGCTGCTGTAAGAGCCTAGTTCGGCTGTTTTCAATATTTCTTGCATTTTTTCTGGTGTTATTTCCGCTGGAAAACTTAATCCTGCGGGGATGCTTGGGAGCGCTTTCTTTAAGTATTCTGTAAGCTGTCTCGGTGAGATAATAGTTGGGTCAACTATTCCTTTTGTAATTCCTACTAGGAAAGTTGATATTCTTCGTACGTCGCTCAGTAGTGGCGTTAATACTAAACCTACTGTGTTTATGTTTTCGTCTAGGCTTTCTCTTTGTTGTACTAGGTCTGTCTGTTGGTTAAATGCTTGCTCTATATTTCTTACTGCTTTGTTTAAAGCTTTTATGTTAGTTAGTGTCTTTGTTTTGTCCTGATCAAAAAGAGTCGTTGTTGATTTTAGGATTTGCAAGTTTTCTTTTAGTATTTTTTCGTCCGGTGCTTGTCTGTTAGTTATCTGTTGTATTTTGTCTTCTATTTTTTGGGCGTCGTCTGCGTCCAAATTTCCCGTTATTGATTTAATTATTGATCCTAGACCGTTTATCAATCCTCTTTTTTGTCTGGGTGCTTTTCCGACGAGGTCGTGAATTGTTTGTAGTTCGCTTTTTAGTGACTCTATTGTCGGTTCTAGGGTGGCTGATAATGTGGAACATAAGGTGTCGTGTTTCATCTCGCTGCAGAGGTGTTGTAGGGCCGTGATGGTATGTCCTAGGGCGGCTTCTCTTGCTTCTATTGGTGTTAGGTCCAATTGGATAGCCAATTTCCAAATTTCCTTGACGGTGTGTAAAGTTCCTACTTCCTCATAGTAAATTCCAGGGGTGGTTCGTAATTTTTCCACGTGGAATTGTTCTTTCGCTGTTGTCAAGGACAGCAAGATCATACACCTGTAATTTTGCGTTTTATTAGCTCTCTTTTTCTTATTCGTGGGAAAGTTTCTTATCATCTTCGTATCTTGCTACTGCCTTGTGGCGGTTTTTTGCTGATGCTATATCCGCTTAGGTGCACTTGCACTGGGCTGCGAGTTTGACTCGTGAATTCCTCTGTCTTTTTCTGTGGCACGGTTAGAGTCTGGGGTGTCTTGTACTGCCAACCAACACAGACACGATGAATGCCTATAGGGGCTGTTGATATTCGTTGACGCCTAATGTGTGTGTGCCCGTCTCTTTTTCTGTGTGTGTGTGTGTGGGTGCGCGCGCTCTTGCGGCGTACGTGCGTGCGTATGTGTGTGTGTTTTCTAGTCCAGTCAAAATCTCCCTTAAAAATCGACGTAGAACAATTTTATTTTTTTTTAAACCAATGTGATTTTTTCCGCTCAACTTGAATATATTATTAAAAATAAAAAATCTTCAGTATCATTGCACGTCTCGATAGGAAGTGAAGATTTACTGAAGATTTTTTATTTTTAATAATATATTCAAGTTGAGCGGAAAAAATCACATTGGTTTAAAAAAAATAAAATTGTTTTACGGCGATTTTTAAGGGAGTCATCGAAATTATTAAGTAAGCGCTCGAGGCGAGCTACGGGGCCAGAGGCGCTACCCCCACCACGCTGCCCTACCGCGTCGACGACGGTGGGAGCCGATCCGCGCGCGGCCGATTTAAATAACTCAACAACTTCAACAAGATCAACGTTCGGGAGAGTTAACATCTTCTTCGCTATTGTGTAAAAAAATGTCTAAAAAGCTGTAGAATTGGAATTTTGCAAAAATGTTGCTCAGAATAATGTTAATTTGAACAAACGTAAAATTATTCATATCTCGGTATGTAATTGAGATATTAAGACTTTTTTTTTTTAATTGTGCGTCTCGCAAATATCCATCCGATCCATGAAGAATTTTTTATTCACGTCAACAAATTAAGGAGTTATTCCTATTTGTTTATAAGCAAAAATTTTAAACGTCCAAAAACGGACTGCACTTTTAACTCCTAGGAGTTAAAAGTGCTGTTTTTCGTACTCCCCACCACCAATCCACGCCGACAGTCGGTAAAACGGCTACTTTACGTACCACCGACGAACTCGGAAACGAGGTTTTGTTATATAAATAGTCGTGTGAACCTCGGAGGCAAGGCCCTTTTGACACCGAGCACGACGTTTTCAGTACTCGTCTTCGCCTCGCGCGCTTGTCTACGACTCGTACTGAAAACATCCCGCCCGGCGTCAAAAGACCCACTTTGCCTCCTTGGTACACAATGTACTATTTTCATCTTCTCACTATGACACGATGGTTTCAAAGGGGAAAAACAGTATTATATACGAATTTAAGGATTTCCAGCTTCTTCAAATATCATCAGAAGATATTAATTCGCCATAACCCATTGATCAGGAGATTAATACAGGATTGAACGACATTCGGGCTCCACTCGACACCTGTCTGAGAAGATGTGGTGTTTTTCGTATTGTAATCTGTCCCAAAATTTTTATTTTTCATTATCCTTGAGTATTGATTCATTTCCGTTCCCAAGGGAATCAGTACTATTTTTAAAATGGTCTATTCTTAATATTTTCAATTACGAAAGATCCAACGAGCAAATGAACATAATTATTGGAGAATTGAAAAACCTTTCAACATAAAGAAGTCGACTCTTTTTTCATTTAATGAATTATCGTTTTGAATCGAATCAAAATAAGGGTAGATTACGGAATATTAGTTTATAAGGAGTTGGCGTAATATACTTTTCCGATTTTTCAATTATTTCTTTCCAACCAAAGAAAAAGATGCCGGGTTTGTGTTATACGAGGGTTTATGATCTCGATCGGTTTTACCTGTTGTACTGGAACTATATCGACCTCGATTTCGAAGGTCAACGCGAACTACCACGATTAAGTTAATTATAAGAAGGTTATCGAAAAAATGAAAACTCTTTTTTCCTGGGAGTATTGCCAAAATAATTATCGTTGTTTATTCATCTTTAGGCTAGATGTTTTATTCATCTTTTGAATTGTCGCTTTAATAATTTATGATTTTATTTGAGTTTCATGGTGAAAAAGTGTATTGTGAGATAAAAATAACTGTGTTGTTAATTTAACGGTCGATATTTTCTGGGTGATCAGTAGATAATGATCCATTAGAAATTATGAGCCTGAAGTTTGCATCGACGCAATGCCACGAAATTTTTAAGAAATTCAACCCCCTGGACGGGGGTGTTCCGGGGAACGAATTTTTTTATTTTTCAATTTTTTCCTTACCTTTCTCGGACATCACGAATCGATTCGTCAAATAAAAAAGTGACGAATGATTTTTTTTTTTTCCATTTCGTGGCATTGCGTCGATGCAAACTTCAGGCTCATTAGAAATTTAAGATATCACCAGTTTTTGAACAATGGGAGTTGCTTCCATTTTTTTGTAGAGTGAGTCTCCTAATCGAGGTTTTCATGGGGGTTTGTTGATACAAAATATCGATGATTCCTTATCACGCAAACAATACTCGTGAATAATTTTTCTTGATGAATTCTCGGCATCGTTATTGCTTTGGAAACATTGCTTAACTATAGTAATTCTTCTAGTTTTAGAGAAATATCAGATTTGTAAGAAGTAAAGAAAGAAAAGTTCAAAGTGAGAAACTTTGCACCACAAACAAATACGTATAAACATTAGCTATACATTTGACGGATAAACAATAGAGGAGCTGTATTATCAAGAGACTCGGCAGAGTCTCGGGACAAGTACATTTGACAGCGTCGTCTGCTCTCCCGAGACTCACTCGAGTATATTATCTCTGAATAAAGCGATTTCGACGGTGGGGGTAGACTCTCTCTTGAATTACTAAGCCAAGGGGTAATCTCATGATCTGAACTTTGAAATGTAGACTAATTAAGTTATCCCCCTTCGATTGAGCCATAAATCAACCAGATTGATGCCGTAATTGCTGAAAAAAAACTTTGCACAGGCAAAATTATGCGATGATCGAAGTGTGCGTGCGTGTATGTATACGACACAGAGAAAGGGCCCGTGTGGCCATCGTGTTTCTGATTAGTTGCGACTGACGACACATAGAACAAACAGTGCAGACGAGCGGGCGAAAAACGTCAGCTGATCACGATGAAAAAATCATCATCGATATTTCAACGGCCCATATGGACGGATGGACGCGAGTGTGAGAGAGATGGCTGAAATAGGTTCACATTTTTCTTTTTTGCCGTGACTATTTTTGAGAAAATAACACTTACAAACTTGTTCCTTGTTGAACAACAAACGTTAGCTAACCATTTATTTTCTCAAGAATGCAGGGTTATGGAAGAAAAACGTGAATACTGTGCTTACAGCTTTGACAGATCGTCATAACCTCACAAATGCTAGCTTGCAGCTGGCATTACCACCGACATGCTCCAGTGACGGGGGAATATGCTTCATGAATGAATATGCTTCACAACCTTTGCCCCATTCCTACACCCACAATTTGATTCATTTACAGCATATATACCATCGCCGCTGGCATTAGATTAATTGCAAAGAAACCATAACTCTCAGCGACATAGAAATCTTGTCACTGAGCCACATGAAAATCTTGTCGCTGAGGCACATGAAAATCTTGTCGCTGCCAGTTATCCGGAAGCTCCAAATAATTCTCAATGACACAAAAATCTTGTCGCTGAGCCACATGAAAATCTTGTCGCTGCGAGTTATCTGAAGCTCTGAATAACGCTCAGCGACAAGTTGTTCCTCCGGAAGGAACAAATATCGTGGAGTGACAAGTTTTCTGGAATTGTTTACAGCGACAACATTTATACAGGGAAAACATTCAACGCTTTTTGATGGCGATGCATGTTTTCCCTGTTTGTTAGATTAATCACAAAGCGACAATAACTCTCAGCGACATAAAAATCTTGTCGCTGAGCGACATGAAAATCGTGTCGCTGAGAGTTATGCTCCGGAAGGAGCCAAATATTATGGAGCGACATATTTTTTGAAATCGTTTGCAGCGACAACATTTGTCTAAATGATTCTTACAGGGAAAACATTCATCGCTTTCTGATAACGATGCATTTATTCCCTGCTAGTTGGATTAATCGCAAAGCGACAATAACTCTCAGCGACGTGAAAATCTTGTCGGTGAGCTACATAAAAATCGTGTTGGTGAGAGTTTTGTTCCGGAAGGAGCACAATATTATACAGCGACAAGTTTTCTGAAATGCCATGTATCTGGGCTCAATCTGAGCTCGACAAAGTATATTTATAGGAAATAAATCAGCATCGTACTCTGACTAACCCAAGACAGGAAATTCTTTGCGTCCAATTCTTGTAAAAAAATGGTTTTTTTCAAAGCTCGTGGTGAAAAACCGAAAATGTTATTTCGGCAAGAAATGAAGATGCTGGGACGTGTTCACACTTCTTCTCAGCTGAACGAACCATGTCGATGAAAAAAAATTCATGATTTTACTAGCCTTGCTCGGAGACGATCAATTTTCTGCTTAAAAATGATGAAAAAACGTCATTTTCAAGCAAAAATCGTGGTAATGGGCAAAAAATCATATCTCGGCAAGGGATTGAGATAATGCCATGTATCTGAGCTTCAAATTAGCTCCACAGAATATACTTCCAGGAAAAAAATCAGCATCGTACTCGAAACAACCAAAGACAAAAACTTTCTGCTCACAATTTATGTTAAAATCTTGTATTTTTCAAGGCTCTTGGTGAAAAACCGAAAATGTAATTCCCGCATAAAATGTAGATTATGGCACGTGTTTGCTCTTTGTTTCAGGTTATCAAACTGTTTGGCTGGAAAAAAAATAATAATTTGTGCCATTTTTACTCGGAGCAGAGCGATTTTCGTTTGAAAATTGATGAAAAATCGTCATTTTCAAGCAAAAATCATGGTAATGGGCAAAAATTCATATCTCGGTGGAAAATTGAGATAGAGACATGAATCTGAGCTTAAATTGAGCTTCACAGAGTCTATTTCTAGGGAAAAAATCAGCATTTTATTCTCATGGAGCCAAGAAGAAAAATTCTTCGCTACAAATTGATGTTAAAACTCTGATTTTTTCCAACCCGTTGTCAAAAAGTGAAAACTGCATTCTCGCGATAAATTGAGACGTTGGCACGTGTTTGCTCTTCGTTTCAGCTTATCAAACTGTTTGGATGGAAAAAAATAATAATTTGTGCCATTTTTACTCGGATCAGAGCGATTTTCGTTTGAAAATTGATGATTCTAGCCAAAAATCCCCTCCCCGAGGAACAAAGCCTGGACAAGTCCATTTGTTGGTAACCACCATTTTCATTTGTTTTCACAGATAAATCTACTTTCTTAAAAAACCTTGATATGAAGGATATTTCGCCTAAAAAACCTTGATATAAAGAACATCTCGCCTGAAGAACCTTGGTACAAAACATCTCACCTAAAAAACGTTGGCCAATAACAATTCAAAATACTTAAAATGAACGCAAAGTTCGGAGTCAGAAAAAAAGAAGTGATATCCTAACCAAAAATCCCCTCCCCGGGGAAAAAAGCCTGGACAAGTCCATTTGTTGGTGACAAATTTTTTCATTTGTTTTCACAGATAAATCCACTCGCCTTAAAAACCTTGTTACTGAAAACATCTCGCCTAATCGGCTAAAAAGCCTTGGTATAAAAAACATCTCGCGTAAAAAACCTTGGTATAAAAACCATCTTGCCTAAAAAACCTTGGCCAACCATGCCTAAAAAAGTTGAAGTCCCTTCAAAATAAAAGAATACAATCACCTAAGAAACCTTGTATAAAGAACATCTCGTCTGAAAAACCTTGGCCAAGGTTACCTAAAAAAATCTAAGACCCTTCAAAGAATACAATGAAGAACATCCTTACAAAAATTGAAAACACTTCAAATGAATACAAAAAAAGTATATCATCAAAAATGGCAAGAAAGAATAATCCAAAATTATATCATTCACGTGCAGCACTAAATTTTCTGATATCAATAAAAGGACAAGTTTATCATTCACGTCCAAGAATTGACTAATGAGTAATGAGACAAAATCATTTGTTAGCAAAAAATGGTTATTCAATCAATCAAGAACCACCTTACAGAAATCTCCCTGAAAAATTAAAAACACCCGAAATGAATTTAAAAAAAATAGAACAAAAATGCTCAAATAACATCAATGTAAAAATGGATCATTTAGGTTCAACACTAAAATTTCTGATACCAATAAGAGGACAAGTTGTTCGTTCAGGTCTGCGATTCGATTAATGACTAATTAGTCAAAATCATTTGTTGGCGAAAAAAAGTTTACCTGCAAAATTAAAAACACTTGAAATGAATATACAAAAAGACAACAAAAAATGCTGCAAAAACAATAATGTAAGAATGGATCATTCACGTTGAGCACTACAATTTCTGATACCAATCAGAGGACAAATTTTTCGTTGAGGTCTGAGAATCGACTAACAACTGATTAGAAAAAATCATTTGTTGTCAAAAAAGAGTAAATACTAACTTCCAGGGTTTCAATGGTTTTGAATAACTTGACCATGTTTCTCGAATTTTCGCCCAGATAGATTTATCACAGGTTATAACTTGAAGCCCCCAATACTGTTTCATCGGTAACGATTTGTTAAACGGTCACCACCGTACGTTGAGCGAGTGCGCACAGAGTACTTGTCCGGCCCATAACTTTTTATGCAAATTGCTAATTCAAGAAAAAATCAGGAAAAATTCAAGAAAAAAGAAGCAAACAGGAACAATAGATAATCTTTCATTCATATCATTCATTATTATTCTAATTATGATTTATACTGTGGCCATTGTTTCCTTTGACTATGCAAAAGTGGTCAATCCACACTGATATCGGACGATGCCAGGATTCAATTCTCGGAAGCGTCATGAGTGATGTCAGATCCAATTGCTGACAACGATTATCTTGGATATCACAAATTAATTAACTAATTTAACCATGCCTTCTCCCAGGAATATCATAACTTTGTAATGTAGAGTAGGTATCTGCAGGTACCCTAAATCTTGTACCCTTAATATCACTAACTCTTGAAAACTTGATGAATTTTGAAGTATTTATAATAATAACGAAAAAAATGAGAACGCTGAAGAATTTCAATGAATATTAATTCTGTTCTCAACTCATGAAGAATGCATGAATTAATTTCAATTTCCAACTAGTTGACGTGCACATGTCTACATGACTACAGACACACAACAG